>QANZ01017122.1:21267-62238 GCA_003254925.1 Chamaecrista fasciculata
TAATTTATTATTCCCTAATATTATAATTGTAAATAGATTAATCCAATTAACTATTTAACAATTAATATATTTAAACTTGTCTCACAAATTTAAATATCTCAACCGTAGATTTAATTTAAGACAAGACTTTATGTCCCAGACATTTTGCTATGTCTTAAATTGTGTCACCGGAGTGACTCACGAATTAACCCTAATTCGTGTCCCTTTAAGCAGTGTCCAGATCCTGCTCATGTGTGACCCAGCAGGCCCCACGTGAAGTTGGCAGCAAGCCATCCCTATGACTCACAAGTCGAGAGCGAACTCTAGCAAGTCATCACGACTACCCAAAACACGTGAGTTATCGTTTTATCAAAAAGACCGATTTAACCTTAGTACCACCTTGTCATAGACCCTAGTGTCACACGATATCTTGGTCATGGATTAGGCACGGGAAAGTCATCCACAATCCAAACCTCAACTTTCTCGATTTCCTGAGTTAGTCCCATTTTCCTGAGTGGCCACTCTTTCCTTGGACAGACTCATCGAGGGCGCCAGTTAGATATCTCTCATCTATAAATGAGGGACAAAATCCCATCTTGGTCAACCACATTCCTCAGCACTGCAATCAACCAAACCCATACCTAGCCCTTATGGCTACCCTGCTACGGGCAACGTTAGACTAGGCCAAAGTCTAACAACTACAACGCCGGAATAGTCAAGACCTCAGGTCTAAGGCATCGTGACAAGCGTACAGGAGAGACTAGCTAATGACTAAATCCATGCAGGACTCTCCGGGTCAGTCCAGCAACTTGTAACCCCTTATATAATTGCACCACGACTCTCGTAAAGCATCTAGTGCATGTATCTCCATACTCCGAGGTCGTGTTGGTCTTAGTTCATTCTCGCTCCCACGAGAACAATCGACCAGGGACGAATTTAGATTTATTATCCCATAATTAATCAAGGACGCTATCATAGTAAACATGCTAATAATATAATAACACATTAATTTATCTCCATAAATTAATCAATATGTTCAAAACATATACATAAGATGATTGGCCCTAGGGCACAATCTCCAACACCACTTGGGTCAGATCATTCCCCATTAATCCTTGAAGTATGTGGATAGTTACACTCCTAAAGTGTTTAAATTTGAACTAATGTGGTTGGAGAGCAAGGAGAATGACACAGTTATTAGGGACAGCTGAATACCAAATAGAGGAGATGGTAGCAGTGTAGTGGAGATTTTTCTGGGTAATCTGAAGAGAGTGAAAGAAGCTTTGATTGTTTGGAGCCAAAATAAATTCCCAAACAATAAGAAGGTTATTGACAGCCTGCTAATTAAGTTTCAAAAGTGCTTTTCTTGAGTACGGAACAAGGAAACGATTGAGAAGGAGATAGAAGATGTTTGGGAAAGAGAAGAGTAGTATTGGGCTCAGAGGTCAAGGGTAAAATGGCTCACTTGTGGAGATAAGAACACAAAATTCTTCCACCTGACAAGAATATAAATAAGGCGGGGGAATAAGGTTTTGAAGTTGAAAGATGTGAATGATGTGTGTGTTGAAGACTTTGAAGCTATTAGGGATCCATTTAAGCATTTCTACTCCAATTTGTTTTCATTCTCAAGCCCAAGAGATTATAATGATATGTTGGAGTTCATCCCATAGGTGGTGTCAAAGGATGATGATGCGTCATTGCTAAATCTGATCAGTAATGATGAAATTAGAGTAGTAGCCTTTAAGCTTGGAGCTATGAAGGCTCCGAGACCTGATGGCTTCTCAGGTTTATTTTATCAGCATGCTTGGAGTACTATGGGGGAGTAGGTTTGTGATTTAGTGCATGGTTTCTTTCAGGATGACTTTGATGTTGGTGTATTGAATGCTACAAATTTGGTGATGATTCCCAAGGTGGAATGTCCTGAGCAGGTGGGTCACTTTAGACCTATAAGCCTCTGTTACTATTCATATAAGATCATTTCAAAGGTGATAGCATAAAATGAAGCCAATTATGCCAAAAGTGATTACAAAAAACCAGAGGGCCTTTGTGCATGGTAGACAGATCCATGATAATGTTCTTGTTGAATATGAATAAGGCGTATGACAAGGTCGAATGGGATTTCCTTAGGGATGTTCTATTGAATATGGGTTTCTCTCCTGGTTGGGTGGATAAAATTATGCTTTGTGTGAATACTGTTAGCTTTGATCTTTTACTTTCGGGGATATTAGTGGCAAAGTTTACTCCAAAAAGAGGTTTGAGGCAGGGTGACCCATTGTCACTCTATCTCTTCATAGTGGTTGTTGATGTTCTTTCAAGGATGTTGATTGATATGGAGAGTCAGGGTGCTAATAAAAGGAATCAAATTGGCAAGAACTTATCCTGTGTTGACTAATTGTATTTTTGCAGATGACTCAATGCTTCTCCTCAAAGTTAATAATGAGAATTGCCAATCTTTCAAATCTTGTCTTGAGAAATATTGCACTGTCTTGAGCCAGATGGTAAATCTAGAAAAATCATGCATCGAATGGGATTTCCTTAGGGATGTTCTATTGAACATGGGTTTCTCTCCCGATTGGGTGGATAAAATTATGCTTTGTGTGAATACTGTTAGCTTTGATCTTCTACTTTTCGAGAAATCAGTGCCAAAGTTTACTCCAAAAAGAGGTTTGAGGCAGGGTGACCCATTGTCACTCTATCTCTTCATAGTAGTTGTTGATGTTCTTTCAAGGATGTTTATTGATATGGAGAGTCAGGGTGCTAATAAAGGGAATCAAATTGGGAGAACTTATCCTGTGTTGACTCATTGTATTTTTGCAAATGATTCAATGCTTTTCCTCAAAGTTAATAATGAGGATTGCTAATCTTTCAAATCTTATCTTGAGAAATAGTGCACTGTCTTGGGCCAGATGGTAAATCTAGAATAATCATGCATCTTTTTCACTGATAACACTCCCAACTGAATTAGGGAAGACTGTTATAATGCTTTGGGGGTTCGGTTAGCAGATTCTCCTAGCAAGTATCTTGGGTTACCTATCTCGTGGGGGAGATCAAAATGTGAAGCACTGACTTTTATAAGGGAAAAGGTTAAGAATAAGATACAAGGTTGGAAGCACACACTCCTTTTGAATGCAGGAAGAGAAGTTCTTATCAAAGTAGTTGCAAGTGTTATCCCTACTTATTCCATGTCCTGTTTCAAGTTCGTAAAGGCTTGTGGGGAATTGGACAGTCTAACCTTGAAGTTTTGGTGGGGGAAACGGACTGGTGAAAGCTCAATTCATTGGGTTTCTTGGAAGAAATTATCTTAACCAAAGGGTGAAGGTGGGTTGGGATTTAAAGGCTTCTCTGATTTTAATCTTGCATTGCTGGCTAAGCAAGGTTGTAGGATCTTGAATTTACCTGATGATTTGTGGGTTAGAATATTGAAGAGCATATACTTTCCAAATGTAGATTTTATGAATGTTGTGAAAGGTGCTAGGCCCTCATGGGCTTGGTCTAGCCTTCTTGAAGGTAGGGTGATACTTGAAAACAATATCTGTTGGCATTTGGGGAGTGGAAGAAAGATAGATTTTTGGAAGGACCCCTGGATACCGGATATCCCTAATTTTAAGCTCTCATCTAGCCCACCTTATGAAGCATTTGACAATGCATCAGTTGCTGAATTTATTATTAATAATAGTTAGGATTCGTCAACTGTGGATTCTTGGTTGACAAATGAGGAAATTGCAGCTATTCACAGTATTCCCATCTCTCAAGGATTGAAAAAAGACTTTTTAAAATGGGCATGTTCTTTAGATGGATGCTACTCAGTCAAATTGGGGTATAAGGTTACTAAATCTGCTCATTTGGAACTCAATACTGATAAACCCAAAGGTTCCTATTGGGTTTCAAATTGTCTGTGGAAAGATATTTGGAAACTGAAGGTAGCTCCGAAGATCAAACACTTTGTCTGAAGATTGTGCTCTGGAGCTTTGGCTACAAAAAAAAAAAAAAAAAACCTATGGAAGAAGAAGTGCGCACCCTCACCATGTTGTCCCTATTGTGATGATTGAGTTGAAACTGCGGAACACCTCATCTTTGTTTGCAATTGGGCTAGACAGGTATGGTTCTACAGCTCTTTGGCTCTAAAATATGATCTAAAGGATATCTCTAGGGTGGATAGATGGTTTGAATCTCTTTGTTGTTAGTAAGCCTTGTGATTTTGATTTGGCTCTAGTAGATACTATTTGCTGGTTTGTTTGGAAGGATAGGTGTAGAAGGGTGTTTGAAAAGGCTGTACTTGATCCTTTAGAAACTTCCTATAAAGCTTTATACTTTGTGTCGGAATTCTGGGGTTCAAATGGATGGATGGATTGGTCCTAGTGACTTCATTGATATAGATAAAAATGATGAAACATGGGCTCGCCCTGCTGAGGATTTTGTTAAATTTAATTCTGATGGAGCCTTTGTAGAGGAATCGAAATTTGCTGGGCTAGGAGTGATTTTCAGGGATTCTGCAGGTTGTCTTTTGGATTCTGCTAGTGTTGCTACTGTGGCATCCTCTGCTTTCATGGCAGAGGCTTTGGCTCTTAAGAAGGCTATGCAGATGACCCTTGACCTTAACCTTAAAGATGTGATATTTGAGACTGATTGTGAAGTGTTATCGAAGGTGGTAAGCAAAGTGGATGCTCTCAAGGATTGGAAGTGTGAAGTTGTGATTGATGATATTAGCTTTTTGAAGTTACTTTTTCCTTCTTGTCAAGTAAAGTGGGCTAGAAGATCATTAATATGGCTGCAGATTGACTGGCCAGGAATGCTTTAAAAGGGATGGGTCATTTCAATTGGGTGTCAGGACCCCCATCCCCTTTCCTCTCTATTTGGTCTTCTATGTTGTGGCTGCAAGGAGAGGGGTTGGTTGAGTTTTCTTTTTTTTTTTTTGCGAGCTTTATCTTGCTTTTTGCTTTGTTTTTGTTGGACTGGTTTTTGTTGTGTTTGGTTTCCTTTTGTTAAAGTTTTATGGAATTTTGTTCAGGCAGAAAAAAAAAAATTGTTATGCTCCTAGGTCTAATTTTGGGAATTAAAAAATTACTTCCCTCCACATGGCTTTAGATAGATAGAGATAATAATTTTCTTTTGTCATGTACAAAAGTAAGTTCTAAACCATAGTGGGGATTTTTTTTAGGAAAGAAAAGTACAAGTCAATATTTCCTTAATAACAAATTTATTTTATCCAATTTAAAGTTGTAAGTGTAATAAATTAGGGTAGCAAAAATTACTATTTTATCTANGTGAATTTAATAAATCAATAATTTCCTAACTATTAGGAAACTAATCTAATTTATTTATTCCCAATATTATAAATAGGAATATAACTATAAATAGCATAATCACATTATCTATTTAATAATTATTATCCATATATATATTTAAATTTGTCCCATAAATCTAAATATCATATATCTGTAGATATTTATTTAAGACAATATTTCCTGTCCCAGACAGTCAATTATGTCTTAAACGGTGTCACCAATGTGACCCACGAATTAACCCTAATTCGCGTCCCGAAATGGCATCTTGATCCTGCTCATGTGTGACACAGCAAGCCCCACGTGAAGTTGGCAGCAAGTCATCCCTATGACTTACAAGTCGAGAGCGGACTCTAGCAAGCCATCACGACTACCCAAAACACGTGAGTTATCGTTTAACGCCGAAACGACTTAACCTCAGTACGACCTTGTCCAATTCCCTTTTTGTCCTACGATATTTCGGTAATGGATCAGGCATGGGAAAGTCATCCAAATTCCATACCTCCAACTTTCTCGATTCCTTGAGTAAGTCCCAATTTCCAGTGTGGCCACACATTCCTTGGACAGACTCATCGAGGGGCCCAGTAAAATATCTCCCATCTCTATGAGGGACAAAATTCCGTCTTGTTCAACCATATTCCTCAGCACGGTAATCAACCAAACCCGTACTTAGCCCATATGGCTACCCTGCTACGGGCAACGTTAGACTAAGCCAAAGTCTGACAACTACAACGCCGGAATGATGAAGACCTCAGGTCTTGAGGGCATCGTGACAGGTGTACTAGGAGAAACTAGCTAATGACTAAAACCATGTAGGATTCTCCGAGTCAGTCCAGCAACTCGTAACTACTTACGTAATTGCACCATGACTCTCGTACCAGCATCTAGTGCATGCATCCCTATGCACCGAGGTCATGTGCTGGTCTTAGTTCAATTCAAGTTCCCACTCGAATGATCGACCAGGGACAGTTTAGATTAATTATCCTATAATTAATCACGGACTGTTATCACAGTAAACATGCTAATAATGTGATAACCATTAATTTATCTCTATAAATTAATTGATATGTTCACAACATATTTATATGATGATTGGCCCTAGGGCACAATCTCCATCAAACTCCCACTTGCACTAGGTACAATCATTAATCAAACTGTTCCTAACACTTAGGAACATCCATTAATGTGTCTAATTCCCACTTGACATTACATAGTACTTATGTAAGACCTGTGCTGGGGTTTCATTCAGAGGATTTGGCAAAATATCCTCGACTGCTATGTTTTCATATCTTAATATCACCATCTCTAGGTGATCTTGTCTGAGTGCTTATCACTGTCGGAACATCAGTGGGGAACTCCTTCCACTTTATCTTTTTTTTTTTGTAATTTTGGTCCTCTAAGTTTTCCAAAAGTTTCGCTCCTTGGTTCCAATGATTGAATGTGGTCATAATTTTCTCGTTTCAAGTTCAAAATGCGACGAGAGTTATGAAGTACATGTTAATTACTTTTGACGAATCATTTCTTTGTTAAATTGAGGTTGTCAATAAATAGGGTCAAATAGAGCTTCAAAAGTAGGTCGTTCATTTCAAAGTCGAACAGACTAATTTTGTTATATCTCTCTCTTGTTTGAAGTCTGATTGCGACAAGTNTCAAGTTCAAAATGCGAAGAGAGTTACGAATTACATGTTAATTACTTTTGACGAATCATTTCTTTGTTAAATTGAGGTTGTCAATAAATAGGGTCAAATAGAGCTTCAAAAGTAGGTCGTTCATTTCAAAGTCGAACAGACTAATTTTGTTATATCTCTCTCTTATTTGAAGTCTGATTGCGACAAGTTCGACACTTCGAATTACTCTTAATGAGTTTTTTTTGCCTTACTATGACTGTCAACAAATGAGGTCAAATCAAGTCTGAAAGTGGTTATGGAACTAAAAAGTGAAAAATAAAGAAAACTACTTTTGGAGCCGATTTGACCTCATTTGATGACAATCCCAATTAGGCAAAAAATGATTCATTAAGAGTAACTTATAACTCCGAACTCGTCGCAATAAAAAAAATTTCTATTATTTTCATGTGAATAAAGAAATCACTAATATTATCAAAACTTATAAAAGTCATATACTATTTGATCGAGCCGGTTTGTACCACGCATTCTAGAGGCCTTAAGATGTGTTTTGTAATGTCTTATAACCTATTTTAGGTGTTTTAGGTCTCTAAATATGATAATTGTAGCATCTAGATCACAATTGCATTTTGGTCCTTTTATCTATTTTTAGTGTAATTCTCTCAGGTTTTAAGTGTTCAATTATATATATATCTTTTCCCTTGAGCTTTTACTTGTTTTTCTTGGTACAATTGTAAGTCTTGAGGAGCCAAAGACTCGAGGATTCAAGTGGAAGGAAGCCTAGAATGAAGCGGAATCGAGCCGGGACTGAATCGCATAAATTTCTCTAAGTGCAGAGTTTTGAGTTGTCATTGAGCTGACGGCTCAAATTCGAAAGTTACAAATTACCAGAGAGTTTCGCTGACAAGCATATATCCGAAAAGCATCCGGTTAAAATCGTGAAAAATCTGCAATAAATTTGAAATTTTTGACCCGACTCGTTTCTTCACTCAAATAACCCGTAAACTCACTCTCATGACTCAAAAAGTAATCTAATTTTTTACCCTTTCATCCCCTAACTCATACATTCTATCTCATCCATCATTTTCCTCACATATCATCATCTTCTTCCTCACATCTCGCACTCATCTCTACCCAAAACCACCAATGGTCATCTCAACTAAAGGAGGTCACTTTGTTGAAGCTCTCCTCCAAATAAGTGGCTAGTTCGCTTGCTTGGAGGACGAACGGTGAGGGTAGGGCACCGGGTTTCACCGATTTGGGAGTTTTGCTATTTTATCATCTTTAACTTTGAGTTTCTTTGTAATTTGTTGGATTATTTTGATTCTCTGATGTAGATGATAATATTATTGTGTTTCTAGAGCTTGGATTTCATTGTATCACATTTTGACTCTTTAATCGATAATCTTAGTTGTAAGCTCTATCGAGGCTTTGATGATTGTCTGATCATCTTGGTTGATAGTTGTATAATTGTCAATTGAACTAGCTCTAGGAACTATCTTTACTAAATTGATTGTGGATTAGTTAATTAATTAGGATTGATTAGTCACTTGTTTAAGATCTAATTAATTGAGTTAATTGATCATTTCTGTGAACTTTCTTGGCAATGTCAATTTAGTCCCTGTGTATGAACTCCTGATAACATTTGTGGTGAAATGATAGCCGAATTAGTCCTTAACTCCAAGTATTCTCTCATTTTTACACCATTTTATACTTTTCTCTTACTTTCAGTTTAGTCCTTAAATTGTAGTTTTTCATTGTTACTAATCAAATCACTTTTCAACTGGAATTTTAGTAGTTTAGTATTTAGTTTGTTGCCAATTTAATCATTTATTATACCTAGAATCGTTTTATACTCCACATTTCGAGGAGTCCTTGACCCGGCGAGCACCATTGTGCTACATTTTTAGCAGGTCCTTTTTGTGAGCATTGCGACGTGCACGGTCACTATTATATTTGAAGTAGCTAAAATTAGTTTGTAGCACTAGAAGCTAGCGAGATGTTAACATATTCAATTAATACTTTATGCTATGAGTTAAATTATAGGGTAAAATATATTTTGGTACCCTGTGATGTGGCCATATTCCAGTTTGGTATCCTGTAGTTCAAAAAGTGACATTCTGGTTCCTTGTGGTATTCTCCATTAACACTTTGGTACATGAGTTTCAATTCCTTTATAAAAACTAATTAAACTTGGCACTAATGGGACTATTTCATAATTTTAACCAACTTTGGGGAGGGGGGGGGGATAAAAGAAAATATTGATAAGGAAAAAGAGGCTAAACTTACTTAAACACCCAAAAATATTTAAATCTCTTCAAAATAGTTCTTCAAAACACAAAATTCTATAAATATAATTTGTTGACAAATTTTATTTTCATTGTGATGAGTAGGTTCCATATATTCAATTTATTTTTGAAAACTTTATCTCTATCAATTATTATTTTTTATTCGAAAGTGTTATATTAAGATGTCAAAATAAGAAGTGAAGTGAAATTTTTAACTCTGTTTTTTCTCAAATTTTCACCACAAGCTTATAAAAATATGTAGATCTCAAATATAACAACTAAAATTTTAAATTATTAGGTTTGTTGTGACATCCCAGGTTTTGGTACAATTGTTTTTTAAAACACCTGTAAATAATATAAGAACTCAATATTAGGATTTATTAAACACTAGTTTATATATCTAACATCTTCTAGTGAATAAATACAAGAGGCTTCGCCTCAATGTTGACTTGCAAGACTAAATACAAATAATAAGTGTCAATGTATTATCTAGTATATACAAGTACCAATATCTAAGAGATGCAGGAGCAATACCACTCGGAGAATAACCCTTTTAACCTCATGGCTCAACTACACCTACATACCTACAACCTGAAAAGAATAGAAGTAAGAATTGGGAATTATCAGTAGGATTGCAAAACCTCACTTACCATTATCCCCCAGCATCGAGTCTACTCTCACTACCCAATTCAGAAAGGACATCAAACATAAGACAGACATGTAAAGACAACCAACCTTGCCACACAACCGTCTAAATGCCCAGAACACAGCCAACAAGTGTTCTCTCAAAGTAGAAAATTTACAAATAAACAGAAAGAGGGATGATTCAGCCCATGGACTTACCATTCAATCATTTAATGCAAATGAAATGTTACATCATGAGTGTCAACCTGTACTCAGGCTACTGAGGCTAAAACATTAAAAATATGCTTGCTCCATGCACCGATGACACTCCTCTAGAGTTCTAGTCATCATATGTGTCTCATACCAGAGCCACACTCCAATGAGTCACAGTCTCTGAAGGAAAATGGTCTAATAATGAATATACATGAGTAAATACACCAACTTGTCATATATCAGTGAGGTCCAATAATATCAATGCAAAATTTTTTTTGGCCGTGATCGATGCGCCACTTGACATTCGTGATATCCAAAGGTATAGCCAGTCAAACAATGTCATGAACATATATAAAATGGTAACACATGCCTAGACTTCCAGGGCATCTCTCAGCGTGTGCACAATTCAATCAGCCTATCACCTAAGGAATCTATCTTTGGTCATCCACCAAATTCACCATAAATATTATCCACGGAACCAATCAATGCAGGGAGGGTCTCCACCCTCAGCTAATCATGATATATGCGCTCAAGGAATTCACCAAGCACCACTCGAGAATCATCTCAAAGGCCAAGACAATGCACTATCAAGCATACCATGCAACAATATACTAGGGTACAATCCATGAAACCTTACAACTCAAGCCAATCTCAGCTACAAACCAAATTAGGCCAACTAGGCAACCATGAAACCTCAAGCCATCCATTGGCTCATATGAAACTTAAGCCACCCAAGGGCTTTCAACACTAAATCATGCAATTATTTACATTTCGAGTCATCCCAAACTTATGAAAGTCAAGCCACATCCGACTTATACACCAAACATCAAAGGACACGATGCACCATTCCATTTTCTCCCAACATAACTCAAAACTAGCCAAATGTTTTCACTTTAAACAAAACATGAAAATGATAATGAGACTCAACCATACCATCCATAATTGTACACAAAACATATCCATTCTTGAAGGGAAATAACTCACCAAGAAGTCCCCTAAAAGAAATGGAAACAAAAATATGAAAAACCTTGTAATTCTACAGAGACAGAGTAGCTTGTCGACGACAAGCTTTCGGCGAGCTGCCAACGAAGCTCAATCAGCTTCTTCCCAGTATGATGCGTCACAGGCTTGCCTGTTCACAATGATCCGACAAGCATCTAGCAAAAACGAGAAAACAACCTCCATTTAATCCCCAAGATTCCTAAAATCCATAAATCCTCATTTTGATCCTCAAAACTTGTTTCCTATTGAAGAAATCCAGCAAATGAACATCAAAACAACATAAAACAACTCTCAAAACATCAATATTAACAATAAAATCAACAATCATCCCCAAATCCAACAATTTATCATAACTCAAACCCTAACTCCAAATCCTTTCAAAACCTTGTTTTTCTCTCAAATTTCCATCATAAACTTAATATTAATAAAATCCATAACAAAACCTAATCCATACTTTCATCAAACAACCATCGATTCCACAAAACTCATCTACTCAAACTCATCGATTCCAAAATAGAGCAAAATATACAATATGTAGTGTTTTAGAAAATAAAAATCAAAATTAAATAGTAGGGGTTGGCGGGTTGGATTAAGTTGAATGAGCTCATAATTCTTAAATCCACAACAAAATCCAAACGGTTACTGGCTCTTTTTTTTTTTAAGACCAAACAACTCGTCAACCCAAACTATTGGGTTGGGTTGGATTCCACGGGTTGGCTGGTTAGCCTAAACTATTGAACACACCTAAGCCCACTTTTGGAGTCCAAATTAGCCGTTTGTTTGTTGATGGTCCTAATTAAACAAAAAAAATGACTTATCAAAATTAACATGTAACTCGAGACTTGTCGTATTCGAACTTAAAATAAAAGAGGTATAACCATGTATTATTATTGGGATCAAAGAGTGAAACTTTTAAGATACTTGAAGGACTAAAATTGTAAAAAAAAACATATAAAGGGATGAATTACAGTTTACTAAAAAGATAAGAGACCAATTACAATGTGGCCTAAAATTTATCTTAACTTCAATCATTTTGTTAGGATGCCGAAATTCTAAGTTATTGATGAATGATGATACTCATTCAATAGTTCTTACTTAAAACTTATCAAGATAACTTAGAAAAATTCCAACACACACATTTTAGTAGTGGACTATATTAAATCACGAATTGACCTCTGTTTAAGAAAAAAATTAAGAGTTGACCTAAAACATTTAAAAAAACAAGAAGGAAAGTGATAGGTTACTAAGAAAGTTAAATAACTTTCTACTTTTGTTTATATTATTTTAAAATTAAGAAGAGTAAAAAAAAANTGAAAAAAGGATATAATCATAAAAATAAATATTGGAATATTATTGAAAAGTCTGAAGATTGATTTCATTGAAGATCTGATTAAGACTGATGAATTGGAGCTAGATGAATATATCATATATGTATCAATTACTCGCATTTATGAATAAACATATAAATTAATTTAAAATATACATAAGTTTATAATTATTCTTGAAAATGCAGTTTATATTCTTCAATTCTTGAAAAATTTGAAACTAATATATTTATACCTTTTTATTCTTATAATTATAATTTAGTCTCTAAAATGAGATTAAGGGATTAATTTGTATCACTTCGATTCATGTCTTATAAAGACTAAATAAAATATATAAAGTATACTTCCAAAAATTAATTTATCAACTTGTAGATATATCTTTCATAATCTAAATTGTTTGTTTAGTCTATAGTTACATATTCTTAGTTATTTTTTCAAGGATGTCAATTCAAGGCCCTAACCATAAATATAAGTAAAGACTTATCCATATCTATATTATTTTTACATAACATTTATGGGGTACAATGGAAACTCTAAACAAACTTTGAAAGAAAAAAAAATTATGTGTGATATATATATATATATATATATTAGTCTATAAAGGGAAAAGCAGATCCACAAGATCTAACCTAGGGATTGAAAAGAAAATAAATAACAAAACCAAGCAAAATATAAATACACTGCGAAAGCTACTAACCTGAACATTACCGCGAATACTTCGAACTATGTCAGTGTCTCTGTCCCACCAAGGTCACCTCTCAAAACATTGATCCCCAAAAAGGACTATAGCAAGCGGTGAAGTTTACCAACATGAGGTAAAGAAAATCTATGTTTGATGCGCGAAAAAATGATTTGAAGAAGAGAGAGAAAAATATACTAGTGGATTCTCCCAAATGGGAGCCCTCATTTTAACATATGAATCGAACAAATTGAGATGGTGTGAAAACACTTTTATTTATAAGAAAATAAGAGAGCTTCAAAAAAATAAACTCTCATGGAATATAAACAAAATAACACTTTCACCTAGTCCTCTTTAGGCCACATGTGTGAATACATGTGACCTCCAATGAAAGTTATCTTGGTATCGATTTGTTCATCTCTCCAGAATTTTTTCAATGGGTCATATCATGACCCAATCAAACCCTATGGGTAGATTTTTAGGCTTCAAAATTCAACAATCTAATATGTAATCTTTTTTATATAATAGGTGATGTGAAATAACTATAGCTATTAATATGATCTAATATAATGATATAATTTGATGGAGAGATAACTTATCTACTAAAGTAGTAAACATCATGTTGGGGAGAAATTTAAAGTTTAACTCTCAAAAAATATAAAATAATAATATTTTCTAAAACATAAGATACTATTTTTATTATAGATAGTTATGAGTAAAAAATAATTAATTATTTAGTAAAAGACTTTAATCACAAAAATATATTTTTAAAATAAATATTAAAATAAACATACAAAATATTTAGCATATATGAAACTCACCTATTAAAGAAAGTGAACAAGAGTTTCATGTTTAATAATTGAACTTTTAATTTAAGGTAAATTACACTTTGGTACCTTGAGGTATGGACTGATTTCACTTTGATACTATGTTCTTTCAAAAGTGACATTTTGGTACCCTGTTCTATTTGCCTTTAGCACTTTGGTACTCAAGTTTTTTTTCCCATTACCTCTTGACGAAAAAAAGTACGTGCAGGTCATGTGCATGGTCAAAAACACGAAATTCATTCTAAATTCAGATTTCACGATTCAACCTCCAAAAAACACGATCTGTATGTACTTGAAGGTAGATAATTTCGTGTTTTTCTAGGCTGAGTCGTGAAATCTGAATTTAGGATGGTGGATTTCGTATCTTTTACCATGCACATGTTTTTATCCATCAAAAGGTAACAAAAAAAGAGTACCAAAGTGCCAACGACAAATAAATCATGGTACTAAAATATCACTTTTGAAATAATAGAGTATCAAAGTGAGAACCGATCCATACCTCAAGAATCAGGATACCAAAGTGTAATTTACCCTTTAATTTAATATATATTAAAAATTTATATATTTTAAAATTTTGGATAAAAAATATATAAACTTTTAGAGACCACTTATTTAGTTTACCCATTTTAGATTTCATAATGTCACAGGTTAGAAAATCATTATATCTCATCTAATAAAATGAAACTATATAGTCATACCTATTAAATTATAATAATATTTAGGCCATAGTTGATTCCTGCATAGAATATTCTGCGTCTTATACGACATTTCTCTCTTCTTAGGTGATGTTATCAATCTATGAGGTTTCTTGAAGATCATCTTTTTTTTTTTATCATATACACTTGAAGATCAATAATTAATTGGGTGGAGATTCGAATAAAATAAGATCTAAAAAAGTATGTTATATTTTTTAGCAACTTTTTTGAATAAATAAAATATTACAGGACAAGTCTAAAGAAAAATCCATTGTACAATTAAATTTAATTTTATTTCTTTCTCTCTCTTTAATTTATTATATTAAAATGAAAAAAAAATAATTATCACCATAAATGACACCATCCAATGGTGTAAATTTAATTTTATTTCTTTCTCTCTCTTTTATAAGCATTCACTTATTCTTATTTTGACAAAAGTACTCTTATTATATGAGAGAGAAAGAGAAAGTGCGAGTCCTATATATTATTATTTCATAAGAGTCACATTTTTTCTCTCTTCATTTTATTTTCTCTCTCTAATTGCACAATAAATGCAGAAGAGAGAAATACAGAGAATCCAATCCTCTCAAAAGTTTTTTGGGTCAATTGTACTTTCAATATTTTTTTTTGTCAATTTGGATTACAATTGAATCAAATGTGAAATATTATAATACAATTAACCAAAACAAAATTTTGAAGATATAACTCAAACTAACTCTTACTTTTAAAAATACCAAAAATATATTTTTGCTTCTTTCTGGGGAGGGGGGAGTTGTTGTAGAAATTTGAAAATTGGTTTCACATGGTTTAATGAAACCCACCATAGACAAAGATTTAGGGTTTAGGGGACCACAAGAGAGGGGACAATGGGAATATGGGATCCAAATGTAATCGGAACATGAAAGAGAAAAAGTTAATAATCAGTCCTTGCAAAATCATTAGTTTGACAATTCAATCTTAAAAATTGAAATACATAATTTAATCCCTTGTGAATTAAAATGGTATACATTTTAATTTTCAAAAGATTAAAATAATATACTATTTAATTCATAAAAATGACTAAAAATTATATTGTATTGATCTTTCAAAAATTAATTAAACTATATATTTTAATCTTTCGAAATTCAAATTGTTAACTCTATAATTTTTTATGGACTAAATTTTTAATTTACTCTATGAAATATGAAGATGGAAGGGCAGTATCCCTATAATTGAGGGGCAAGTCCTTAGTCCTTAGTCTACTGAGTCCTTCGGAGCAGAGGGGACGACACCCACCTACCCCATGTGATACCACAAGTGCATAACACTCAACCATATACCATTTTCCACTTTCCTACGTAATACACAATGAAAATATTTCTATTATTTTAAGTTATTCTTATTTCTTAATACTCCATCAAATTTGAGAATTCAAAAAAATTCCATCAATTAGTGTTTTTAATATTTATTCAAATTTTTTTAGGGACTTGATTTGGAGGGGTCAAGCACGCCCTTATTTTCACAAAAAATTATGAAATAAATTAAAAATAAGAGTAATAAGAGAAATAGAAAGGATACTCGAGTCTAGGGATGACAACGAGTAGGGTATCCGGTCATTTTATCACTATCTGTATTCGTATCCGTTCATCTTATCCAATATCGAACACTAACCGTGTCCAAAAATTTAATATGTGTACCCGTACCATATCCAAAATTTGGTATTCGTCGAGTACTCTAAATATTCGAAATACACGAAAATAATGGATTTCAAAATTCAGATATATCTGATATCTGATACCCAATATCCGTTAATTAAAATAAAATAATAAAAATATGATAAAAAATGTATAAAATATTTATATTATAGGGTATCGGATACCAGGTACCTTAACTACCCGCTCATTTTTGGAAGGATACCGGATAATTGAGGTAATATCTGTATTCACCCGATATCCGATAATTTTTTATTTTTCACTACACGTACCCTATTCGATATCCAGTATCCGACGGATATCAGATATTTTTTCCGGATAAATTCGAACGAGTATCCTAAATACCCACCCAAATTGCCATCTCTACTCGAGCTCCCCATTATAGGAGTGTTTGTTACAAGTTTTGGTGGATTTTTTAAAAAAAAATTCTTTTTTTTTGGCCTGAAAAAATAAAAAGAAAATTCTAATTGAAATGCTCACATTTGAAGTAACTTTTAATCAAAAAATTAAAATAATTTGTACGTACTTGCTTTTCTTAATTTTTAATTTAATTAAGAAAAATTGAAGAATATCAATATATTAACTTGAAAATCAATTATTTCTTTAAGAAAAATGATTAATTAATATCATATAGATGTTGGGCAAACATATTTTAATATCATTTCTTAAAGTTTATTTTAATTAAAAATATATTTCTTCTCCAAATTAGTAAGTTCAAGTGAAGTTTAAAGGAAACAATATACTTTTTTTTGTCACATACAAAAAATATATAATTTAAATTAAATAAGACATATGATTAATTGAGTTCGACTAATATATAAACTCTTAATCAAATCAAATAAATTAATCTTAAGGAATTATTAACTAAAACGAACTGCTTATTTTTCTGTTTGATTTAATTAAGTTTAAATTGATTTGATTTTTGGTGTGATTAGTAATTAGATCAGTCTTGAACACACCTCAATTTCAAAAGATTTTAGAGAGAGAAAGAAAACGACACTAGAGAGAGAAAGAAGCAATGACAAAATAGAGCATTGTATTGCTACTACACATGGACTTTTCTTGGTCTCACATTGACTATTTTTTATTCTTCAGTTATCTCATTTTTCTATAAATAGAAATGAGTTTCCACCAATTGCTTTTCTCATTATTTGAGAGTTCTTGATTGAGAACCCTCCTAATTCTTTTGGTTTGTAATTTCTTTTGCATTCAGTTGTGGAGATCGATCTCATGTTGATAAACATCAATCCACCTATCTAGGCTAGTATTTTTCGCTTATTTATATTTTCCGTTGATTTATATTTTATGTCTTGTATTTAGGTCCCTAAGTTACTAGGTCTTGAGCTCCAAAACCCTTCACTTATATTTATTTTTATCCAATAATTAATATATATATATATAATACATGAATATATATACAATGTATTTATTGATAGTAATAAAATTAGCCAAGCATGCATCTAATAATAACTCGTTAAATACGTGCGAATTAAAAGTGAAAAGAGCTATGGAGAGAAGTAGCATGAGATGATGATGATGATTATAATCTATTAAAGGCAAAAGTATATTTTTTGGTCCTCAAATTTGACACTAATATTTTTTTGGTAAAATTGAAAAAACCGTGAAAGAAGTACAAAAATACTAAACATCAAGACTAGCGGACGTGAGGTGCCTGCCCGGGTGGAACAATCACCATCCTTGACCGACCTAGACCTAGACCTAGACATAGACAGAGCTAAATTACTACATACATCATCAACAGTCATAAATGGACAGGAGTTATCAAAAGAACAGTTAAAGACATCCCTATATTTACCAATCCTACAATTAATTTTGTGAATAGCAGAAATCGACGAGCCCACGCTGTTCCTCCAGACCCTGTCATTTCGTAGCTTCCAGATGACGTCAAGACCAACCAACATTGCCAACCAATCATCATGATTCGCTGTTTTTTGTTTTTGACACTAATTGTCAATTTTATTCCAATTTTCTTTTAGGATTAATTTCGTTCTTAATATTTCACATTTTGATCAATTTTATCCTTTGACTAATTTCTTTCAATAAATTAGCGAAAGACTTCATCATGTTTTTCAACCTGAGTTATTTTTTAACAATTTTACATTACATGTCATTAATTAATTACATAAATTATGTCGTTAATATTTGTTAAAATGAAAGTAAATGATAAAATTGATCAAAGGTTAAAACATTGGAGACAAAATTGACTCAAAAGAAATATTGAAAATAAAATTGACAATTAGGTGCACATAACACCCTTGAGTTTTAAATTTGTGCAAATAGAACCCCTGAGTTTTCAATTACGTGCAAATAACACCCTTATATTAAATTTAGGGCAAATCAGTGAGGGTATAGTAGTAGTTTCATAAAAAATTAGGCCAAAGTCCTATTTTGGTCTCTCAAATTTGCTCAAAGTTTCATTTTGGTCCCTCAAATTTCTAAAAAGTTTTACCATTAGTGTTCACTTTCCATCCAATTTTTCTGCTAAATATAAGAAAAAATTAGTTTAGATTCCCTAAAAGTTTTATATTTTTAGTTAAGGTCCTTTCTTTTTTTTATAATAGGTCCAAACTGTAAGAAAAAATAAATAAATTAAGATTTAAAACATATTTGCCCCAAAAAGAAAGAAACCCAGCCAAATCCATTCTTCTATTTCTTCCTCGATCATGGAACCGTTCTTCTTCTTCTCATATCCTAACACCTTCTTCTTTTCTTCAAATCAAAATTGCATATTTCTGCCGTTCTTCTTCCACATCTGTCAAGGCCATCTTCCAAAATCCTAACTTCGCCGAAGAAGCCGCCGTCGCCGCATCGCGTCAGATCCCGGCCGGTGGTTGCTTTCGCCACCGCCACGGCGACCGAAGATCGTCCAACCGAGGCCGTCGTTTCTGAATCCTCACGGCCGTGATCGCGATTGACCGGAAAACTCGTCGGCGGACGAGTTCATGAGGATAATCTACAAGGAAGTGAAGGTGTTGGAGAACAATAAAAATCTGCAATTTTGAGGGAAGAAGAAGAAGAAGAAGAAGAAGAAGAAAGAACAATGCTTTGATTTGAAGAAAAGAAGAAGTTGTAGTGATTTAATTTGAAGAAAGGTGTTAGGATTTGAGAAGAAGAAGAAGAACGGTTCGATGATTGAGGAAGAAGGAGAAGAATGGATCTGGCTAGGTTTTTTTTTTGGGCAAATATGTTTTAAATTCTAATTTATTTTTTTTTCTTATATTTTGGTCTTATTATAAAAAGAAAGGACCTTAATTAAAAATATAAAACTTTTAGGGAATGTAAATCAATTTTTTCTTTTATTTAACAGAAAAATTGGATGGAAAGTGAACACAAACTAATGGTGAAACTTTTTAGAAATTTGAGGGATTAAAATGAAACTTTGAGCAAATTTGAGAGACCTAAATAGGACTTTGGCCTAATTTTTTATGAAATTTCTATTATACCCTCACTGATTTGCCCTAAATTTAACATAAGAGTGTTATTTGCACGTAATTAAAAACTCAAGGGTTCTATTTGCACAAATTAAAAACTCAAGGGTATTATGTGCACCCAACCTAAAACTTTGTGCATTTTGGCCAATATTTTTCTGATTGGAACATAGAAGCATATGGAGCTGTGGTGTTGGGAAGTGATGGCAAAAAAGCCTTTTTTTACTACCACAATCACATGGCCGACACCCCCCAGACACACAATACATACTTTCAGTGGCATGCACAAAAACACATATTTAGAAATTAAACTAATTCAAATTTGAAGTAATTGAATTTTATTATTATTCTAAAACTTATGTTTAATTTTTATTTGAGTAAATTAATAGTCTAATCCCTAAATCATATGGGTGTTATCATTTTAGTCCCTGATGTTTTTTTTTTTTGTAATGCAATCCCTAAGAATTTATTAGTCATGAAGTTTTTATGAGTAAATCAAATATTTTAAAATTTCAAAGATTAAAATAACAATTTCTAGTGAGACCAAAGTTATATAGTTTACTCTTTCATATATAGAGTAAACTAATAATTTGATCCTTGAAAGAACATCGAGTTAATAACTCAATCCATAAAAGATTAAAATATACAATTTAGTCTTTAAAAGAACTAAACGATATACTTTTTAGTCCATAAAAAATGACTAATAAGTATATTGTTTGGTTCTATTACTGACTAAATTGTGTATTTTAATCTTTTAGAGATCGAGTTGTCAACTCAATATTTTTTCAGAAACTAAATTGTTAGTGTACTAAAAAAAAAAAGATGAGGTGATAAGAGTTGAACCATATATGTATATAAAGCCTAAAGAAAGGCATGAAGAATATAAGAAGGTGGATTGGGCTAAAGAGGGCAATATTGGTAGAAGACAAAGGTAGCAGTATTCATATGAGAGGGCTATTTTGTTTGTGCTTTTGCCTTTGGTTGATGGATGTTAAAAATATAATTGGCTTTAAATAGAAAAGAGAAAAATATGGTCCCCATGCAATCTTCTCTATATTCCATCACAAGATATTCCATTTTTTAAAGGGTACCCAAAGCCATTTACTATTTTAAATCTTATTATATTTATATTTCTTTCTGTTCTCTCTATCATATAATTAGTGATAATTGAGTAAGAAAATTAAGGGTCAAATGTTACTTGATTTATTTGAAATTTCTCGTATAGAATGTCTGCACAAGATCAATAGGTCACAGTATCACACAATATGGGTGCATCTAAACCTTGTTAATATTTCAATTCAAATCGAGTTGAATCTTCGATTTAGGGACATTGTACCTGGCCTGAGTATATATATATATATATTGATTTTTTTTACGGAGAAAACATACTATTTAGTTTCTTAATTTATATAGAATTAACAAATTAATTTTTAAATAATTAAAATATATCATTCATTTTCTGAATTATTGCAATTGCCAATGATTTATTCATTTTGTCAAATTTAGGGACAAAAAATAAAAATTTTAAATTTAGAGATAAAGTATAAAATCAATTCAAATTCAAAAACTAAATCGTCACTAAAAACTAAATTGCTGACAATTGAATATTTTCAAAAATCAAATCGTATATTTTAATAATTTAAAAACAAATTTATTGATTCAGTCTAAATTCATAACCAAATATAAAAAAATTTCTCTTTTTCAGTATATATAGATTCTTACCTTTTACCATCACATATTCTTTTCATTGTACAATATACATATATATATATATATATTATATGAATGTTTTTATATATTTTTTAATTGAAAATGTTATTTTATATAGTTTATGCCACTAACTTGAAAATTTGAGATGAATCATTTCCTTTTCATATATTTAATAATAAGCAGGGTTATTAAAATCGAACTGGACCGGTCGGTCCAACCGGGAACCGGACACTAGGCCGGTCCGAGTCGTCATAATAACCGGTTGGACACAGAACCGGAGGGAACTGGTCAAAAACCGGCGAAACCAGCCTGAACCGGATGCAAACCAGTTGAACCGGTCCTGATTTGTTTTTTATTTTCTTTTTTCTGTTTTGATTTTTTTGGTTTTTTTTTCATAATTATGGGTCAAATCTTAGAGAATGTTGATTATGAACCAAAATTTGATAGAGAAAGTGATCATAAAATGTTACTTGATGATATTATATTGATGAACATTATGAAAATTGATTATCTCTATATTAATTCATGTTAATTTATGAAAACTGTATTAATATGTTAATGTTATAATTGTATTTTGTAACCTAATTATGAATGTTTGAATTAAAATTTTATCATATATAGGTTTTTTTTTATTATTTTTAATTTATTTATTTGTCAACGGTCCGACCCCGGTTGAACCATTGAACCTTGAACCGCTACCTCAACTGGTTCAACGTCCGGTCCGGTTTTAATAACCTTGATAATAAGAGAGTTGGCAAAAAGAGACAACAAAATTTTCATTCGTAGTCACAAATTGGAGATAAATTTGTAGTTTTTTTTCACTAATTTATAACTAAGAATAATGGTGAAACCAAATAAAATTACATTTTGGGAGACCACAATGGAACAGAAATAGTTTTATGACCAAAATGAAACTTATCCCAGAGTTTGAGGACCAAAATGAGCATTTCACCTTGGAATAAAAACTGAAGGCTATCTAAGATGCAAGAAAAACCAATGGTTAAATAAAATACAATAGAAACTGATGGCTAAGATGCAGTAGAAATGATGGCTAAGATGCAGTAGAAATGATGGCTAAAATTGAGCTACGCCAGTGACACGTGAGTCACACGTGACATTTTTCGTTAAACTTCATGGAACAAAACCACACATATTTTACCAACATGTGTTTGGTGTAGTGGTTTTGCGAGCTACACCCTAGGAAGAGGATCCAGGTTCAATCCCTAGAGTCGACATTGTTGGGAGGGCTCTGACTGTTTCGTCTCTGACGCCCGAATGGGAAAAACTCATAGTTTAACCGAAAAAGAAAAAAACACATATACTTTTATTGCTAATGGTGAAAACCACAAGTACCAAAAGTGAGACGTTTTGAACTACATAATATTATACAAAAATCAGACTAAACCACATATATGATTTTTTTTTATTATTTTTAATTAATTATATATTAAAAGATATATAATACATAAATTAATCTTAATTAAATATACTTGTTATTAATAAGTTAAATTTAATCTTTTATCAATATTAAAATTATTAACTTATAATTTATTTTAGGGTAAATTACAAATTAGGTACCTGTGGTTAGGTCGAATCCCACATCACTGCCGTGTTGTTTGAAAAATTTCACTTAAGGTACCTGAGATATGAGTCGTTTAGCAGTTAGGGTACCTGTGTTTTTGTTCCGTTAATTTTAAGAGAAAATGTTGAAGTGGCGCAATCTTAGCCATCGATTTCTAATATATCTTAGCCGTTGAATTTATTTCATCTTAACCGTTAGTTTCTCTTGCATCTTAGTAGTTGGTTTCCACTCCAAGGTTAAAATCTCATTTGGTTCTCAGATTATGGGGTAAGTTTCATTTTGGTGATAAAAGCTATTTTTTTGTTTCATTTTTGTCTTCAAACTTTCACATTTTTTTTCTGTTTTGATCTCCAAAATATAATTTTATCGGAATTTTCGTCGTTATTCTTAGTCATAAATTAGAGATGAAAATCAACCACAAATGTATCTCCAATTTGTAATTAACAATGAAAATTTCTCTTCCTCTTTTTGTCAATTCACTTATTATTACGTATTTGAGTAGGGATGAACAAAAACATAAAAAATACATAAAATAAATAAATGGGTTAAATAAAAAATATAAAATTTTTTAAATAAAGTGTTTGATTTGGTCGGATCGATGGCTCGACCTGAGTCTAACCGAGTCGGGTCTCAGGTCCGACCCAACCCAGCCCGTGATCACTCTTATATTTGAGAGAGAAATGATTCATCTTAATTATTTTGGTTATAAATAACAGCGTAAACCATATGAAATAACATTTTTTGGACAAGAAAGGGAACAAATATGAAAGTTTGAGGACCAAAATGAAATAAAAAAAATAGTTTTAAGACCAAAATGAAACTTATCCCATAGTCCGTGGACCAAAATTTGATTTTTCACTGAGATAAATGATCTCACGTTAGCATTTTCCGTTAATATTGACGAAACAAAACCATAGGTACCTTAATTGCTAAACGGTGCATGCTTTAGGTACCTAAAGTGAGATTTTTTAAACCATAAACCATACGACAGTGATGTGAGATTCGGCTTAACCAGATGTGTTTAATTTATAATTTATCCTTTATTTTGTTCATATTAGTTTAATAGAATATATATATATATATAAAAAAGAGTTGTCTAAACTAAATTCATATAAATTTTAAAAAGTGGCTTGATTTGATTCAATTTCACTTGAGAACATGTGAATGATAAAAAAGATGCACACAAACAATTACGTCACTTCTCATCATTTTAAGAAGTGTACACAAACGTATTATATAACTTGGGCCTTGTACACTTCTTAAGTCATAAATTAAAGATAATATATCTATTGTAAAATTAAAACATGTCTAATGTCATTAATGAATTATAAGTAAGGAAGATGCACATTATAAATGTACAAGTCATACATTTGTTGATTAAGCATATTGTAGGCAAGGCAAAGCCTAAGGAGGACACCCTTATTAGAGTGAGTGGGATAATCTCATCCCAAATTCTTTTCCTTTTTTAATTCATGTCGCGTGCACGTTAATCTAGAGTGACATATACCACATGTTTAGATACAAAAAAAATCAAGAAAAGTGACCTTAAAAAGAAAAAAAGAAAAATGCCACATCTCCCACCACATTTAGGTTATGAGGAGAAATTTTTTTTTTGCCAATATTTCTTTTTCTTTTTTTCCTATACCCACCTCAAGAAAGAAATTCGTAGATGGAGGGTTACTTTGGATTGGATTGACCTATATCAAGACCTTGAAATAGGAAAATTCTCATATAATTCATTTAAGAGAGGAATGTTAAATATTAAATAAATTATCTAAAAGTAATGTATGAATTGTGGTGGGAGATGTGGCATCAATGAATTATAGACTAGAAATAATAAAAGGTCATATCACAACAAACCTAGAATATGAAGTAATAAATTCTCACACTCATATCATAAACAAACCTAGAAATAATGTATAGACTAAAAAATTGTCATCACCCTAGGACCAAAATATAAATTCTCTAGGGTGATATGAATTGTGCCACAAAAAAACCTAGAAAATGCCTTTTATAGACTATTTTATGTCACTCATCACAACAAAGTACAAACCGAGATTATGCGCATATTTGCTAATTTGTGATTTTTCTTTTTGAGATTTTTTGAGTTTGCTTTAGTGAATGTCATTGTTTAATTTGTCATGGTGAATGTGTGCAGATTCTTCATGTTCATGTGGTTTTATTTCAGCTTGATTTGATTGAAAGTTTTTGGCTTCTAGACTTCATAAATTGAGTCATGAACATAATAACACGAAGTTAAAAATCAAAATCAATTAGGAAACTCAAAACATTACTCTAAAATCAAATTAGTTTTGGACTTTAAAAGGGCAATGAGTATAATTAAAATACCAAAATTATTAGAATTGAGTATTAACACAAAAATCAAATTAGTTGGACTTGAATTATCATTAAATTATAGTATAAAGTTTTTGAATTAAGCTTAATATAAATTTCAATAACTCTATTTTAACTATAAAATTATCACAAAGCTCATGTAATTTTAAAAATAGAATATTAATTTACTCGTCATAAATAAATTTTTGAATTACATTTACTCAAAAATAAAAGTTATTAGGTGAAGATGCACTCATGAGTCATGAACATATTGTCCATTCAGGGGAAAAAGAATAAAAAGACAACACACCCAGTACATGAAGAAGTCATCCTTTCCAATCAATCAAACATTGATTCTTTTATATAAATCAAACATTGATTCTTTTATGTATATGTATATAATGAATTTGGTCAAAAACCTATTTTGTTTCATAATGTTTGCCTCAAGTTCCGTTCTGGTCCCTTATATTTTTTTGTTCATTTTTTGTCCTTAATATTCGTTAAAAGTTTCATCATTGGTCCCTAATTTTTGAATATGGTCATATCTCTCTCATTTTAAACTCGAATACAATTAAATCAAAGTTATGATTTAAATTTGATGAGTTCTTTCTTTGTTTAGTTGGAGACATCAGCAAATGAGGTCAAATTGAATATGAAATCGGGCTCCAAAATGGATCGTTTGTTTTATAAATTTGGTCAGATCTCTCTTGTTTTCAAATTCAAATTCAACGAAATTGGAGTTACAAGTTACACTTGACAAGTTCTTTCTTTGTCTAAGATCGTTGACAAACGAGGTCAAATAATACTTCGAAAGTTAATATTAATGTTTTGACCAAACTCACTTTTGGAATACTATTTGATCTTGTTTGCCAACTAACTCAACTGGATAGAGAAAAAACTCATCAAGAGTAATTTGTAACTCTGATTTTGTTTTATTCGAATTTAAAACGAGAGATATATGACTAAATTCATGAAATAAGTTGTCCATTTTCGGGTCCGATTTCATACTCAATTTGACCTCGTTTACCGATGACTCTAACTGGACAAAGAACGAACTCATCAAATTTAACTCATAACTCTTATTTAATCACATTCGGGTTTGAAACGAGAGAGATATGATCATACTCAATAGTTAGAGGCCAATGATGAAACTTTTAAAAAACATTAAGGATTAAACCAAAATAAAAAAAAATATCAGGAACCAAAACAGAACTTGGGATAAATATTAGGGACCAAAATAAGTTTTTGACCTAATGTATTTTAATGTTTTATTATTAGATTATCTTATACTTTATAAGTTTATGTTTGTAATTTTGGAATAAATGTACAAAAAAAAAAAAGATAGTTCACAAGATTTTGAGGTTAGGATGTTGCCAGTTGGTCTCCTTTTTTAAATCACAATTTGTGAAATTATAATCTGTATATAAATCTCAAACATTGCTAGTAACAATAATTTTGCACGAGATTTGATTCCATCCATTGAATTTAAGCGTTTTCTTTTTCTCCTGTCGGTATAGCAACTGTTATTAATGTTATCTTATGTTCTTTACCAGGTTGACTTTTCATTCTAGTCAAAGTATATATAATTTTAATCCTTTATTTTTTTTTAGATTGCAAATAAAGTTTTTATTATTTTTTTTTTAGATTTAGTCTCGTATCTTTTAATTAATAGATTGTATATTTGATTTGATATCTTTGCCAATTCCATCATTAGTCCCACCTTAAATTTCATCAATCTCCCCCGTTAAATGTCATGTAGACAACTTACGTGAAGGACCAAAATTGCAACTTCAAAAAAAAGAAAAGAAAATATATAGAACCAAAATCGCAATTTACTCTAAAGATAAGAAATCAAAATCTCATTTAAGTCGGTTGTTTATGTTATACTTAACAGAAAGGGATTGATCAAAACATAAGACTAAATTTACAACATAATCAAAACATTTAAGATCAAATCTACAATATAAAAAGATAAAAACCTAATTTGCAACATGATCAAAAGATAAGTGACAAAGTTTATACTTTAGCCTTTTATTTTTGTTGTTTGACTTGAGTCTTGAGCCTTTTCAACTGTCATTATTTATGAGTATTCCTCTCTGATCAATTTTTTTAAAAAAATATTATGTAACATATTACGTGATGAGGTTGCAAATTTCATAAAGACGAAATAGACTATGGGGTTAAGTTATCGATGAAAGACTACGGCGATTTTGCAAGACAAAACAGAGGCGTTGAATCTCTCGTAAGCACTCTGATGATAAAGTTGGTACTGGGCAGTAGAGAGAAAATGAAAATTGGAGTGAAAAGAATATGCGAGAGCAATCAGTGTGTACCTTAAGAGAAGAACAAAATATCCTATTTATAAGTATTTGAAGAGATAAAGAAATTGTCTATCTCGGAAGCCAAGTCAATGAGGTTGTTAATATGCTAGTTGAGATACAGTTGGATAAGATAATTTTGTTAGCTTTTGTGTATGTTAGAGACCGTTTAGGAGATCATTTAAAAGATATCTCTATAAGGATACCTTATCATTACATAAAATATGAGAAATAATACATACTATATTAAAAAAACAACGCATTTAATTCATGAAAAAAAATAAATTTCTTAATTAAGTTCTTATAAAATAGTATTATAATATTTTGTTATAAAATTGAAGATACTATTTGAAATTGAATGACAAATCTACATGAATTTAATTTTTGCTAATATCACACTTAACAATTGATGTTAGAAATTATTTATGTAATTGAATTTAAATTAATATCTTAACAAAAATATTAAATTAATTATACTTATATATTTTAAAGACTGAATTTTATAATTCTATTTTTAATAAGTTGAATTGAGAAATCAAACATCTTTTTAAGATCAGAATTATTAGTTAACTAAATAAAAATAAAATATGAAGATGCTTGAATTGCATGCATCTTTTTTTTTTTATTTCCGTTTTATATTAAGGTGTTCCACATATGGGTGGAGGCAACCGAAACAAATATATATACTAGGGGTTTTTCGTGCCCTAATAGACACAGAAATATGTATGTAATGTTTGATTTGACATTTGCAATTATTCAGTGACTAAATAGTACTATATTTCTATTATTCAAGGACTAAATCGTTAGAAGTGTGAAAATTAAAAGATCAAATAATAAATTTTCACTTTCTTAAATCTCATCTACTACTTTCACTCTCCCATTATCTATACAGTCAGTCAATTATCAAGTTCCACATGTTTATTTTTTAATTTTTAGTTTAATTATTTTTGACCAACTAAAATATGCTCACACATATAATATAGTATATATATATATATATTCATATCAGAAGAAACAAAGAAATATTAATTATATCCACATGCGCATGCAAGAGAAGTTTGGGGGACATATAAAATAATCAGAAATTTTGTTTTCTTTTTTTCAATTAAAATTTCATGAATATGAGATTTATTGAAAAATCTAGTATTGGCATAGTTTTACACATGGTAGTACCAGACTGATCCTTTTGTTAGTTTGTAGGTATATCAGGTAAGATTGTTGGCCCAATAATTTACAGTTACTCAATCTATACTCAAAGTTAAGAATCAAACCTCTAATATTTAGTTATAGTAAATAAGTCTTTACCATTTGATTACACTCCTTTATTAGTCTATATATATAATTTTTTGGCCTGAAATTAGTCTATATATATTTGAATGAGTTAATGATTACAAATTTAATTTTATATAATTTTGCAATATAAATTCTACTTTAATTTCTAAAAGTTTTAAGGAACCATCCGAATTTCATTAAAAATTGGTCAAAATTTCAAATTGGTCCCAAATATATGTGATGAATTTTAAATTAGTCCAACATATTTTATTTGTTTTAAATCGATTTTATATATGTCTATAATTCCTCAAATTGGTTTCAGACTAATGAATATGTCATCATATAACTCTCATTTCAAGTTCAAATACAGTTAATCTAAATCTACTAGTTATTTTTTACAAGTGCTTTCTTTATTCGGTTATGATCGTAAAAAAATAAAGTCAAATCGGGTTTCAAAAGTGAATTGCTCGTTTCATAATCAAATAAGAAAATTGATCATATCTCTTTCATTTCAAGTTCGAATACCACAAGTTCGAACTTACGTGTTAACTCTCAAAAGGTTTTTTTTTCGTCTAGTTGAGACTATTAACAAAAAAAAGTCAAATCGCGTCCAAAAAGTAGGTTTTAGACTAATTCAAAAACACTATAGAAATATGTATGATTAATTTGAAACAAATGAATTATTTAGGACCAAATTGAAATTTATCCCATACATTTATGACCAATTTGAAGTTTTGACCTTAAAAATTAGAAGTTGATGAATGCAAACAGTTATTTAAACACTAGGACCAAAAATGAATTACTAGTAGTTATCTTAACTAGAAAAACTAACTAATTGGCAAGAAAACAAAAAGAAAAACTAAAATAACTGTTTGAACAGTAAATTTCATTCACTAGGCCCATGTGTTTAAAGAGTGCCTCCACATAGCATTGATTAAAGGCACAGATTAGTTTAATGCAACAAAAGCAAAGACATGCCAACTAATTAATTGTTTAATTAATAATAATATTAAAAGCTGGCAAATAAATTAATTATCATCATCATCCCACGAGGACATTGATGGAATTCCAGAAATGTAAGATGGGCCTTTTGGTAATTCACGTGGGAATAAGATCCGCGCCTTGTCGCCATGTCATTATCGGAGAGATTTGTGATTGCGATTTCCAGTTTTTCGTTTTTTTCTCTCTCTCTCTCTCTCAAATTTGAACAGAGATTGAGGAANTCTTTTAGGGACTAAATTGTACAATTTAATTCTGAAAAAATCAAAATGATTTACTTTTTAGTCCCTGAAAAATTAAAATGAGATACATTTCAATCTTTTAGAGACTAAGTTGTTAATTTGGTAATCTTTTAGGGACCAAATAAACTAATAATTTAGTTTTTGAAAGATCACCGAACTAACAATTCAGTCCTTGAAAAATTGAAATGTATTGTTTAGTTCCTTGAAAAATAGTATACTAATTAGTATACTATTTAAATCTTTCATAGACTAAACTATGCATTTCAATCTTACAGAAACTAAATTCTCCATTCACTAATGTTTCAGGGACCAAATTATTAGTTTCCTCAACAAGAAAAAGAATGATGATAGTGGTGAGAAAATGAGAGAGAAAAGGATAGAAAAAAAAATAGATGAAGGAAGTCAAGATTGCGTAGTATAGTAGGTGATACTGTAGTAATATAGTTTTACATAGAGTCTTTGAGGAAGTGGAGAAAATTTTGCAGATTCATATTGTAGTGAGAAAGAAGAAAGAAAGAAAGAGAGAGAGAAGCTCAGATTGATATTTTTCTTTGTTCGCACTGTCTCTCTTTGATGAATATTTGGGGATTCTAAAGTTATCAAGTTGAAATTGAGGTCGGGAAACGGTTGAATCCACTGTTTGGTGTGAAAGAAAATGCATTATTAGTATATTGCAAAGAAGAGAGAGAGAGACGCATGTGTGAGAGTAGAGAGGCTAGAAAGAAATTAAAACTAGTATTGTGATGTAGGAGGGAGACAAGAGCGAATCAGGGAAAATCCTAAAAATTCGATTTAGTTTCCTTATCTGATTAAAATAAAGCAGAAAGAAGGAAAGCAAAGCATAAAAGCGCATAAAAAAAGAAACAAAGAAAGAAGAAATACGAGTTGTATTGTACAGCGAGAGAGAGAGAGCCTCAGATCAAGACGAACCAAACTGGTACCTATTGTTCATTATTCATTTTCATTGTACTATTACTACCCTTATTATTATTTCCTTCTCCTTCTTCTTCTTCTTCTTCAATTTCATCTTATTTTGTCACAGGTAAAAAAACATTGTGAGTGCTTCGCTGTTGTGTGGGTATTTCTGGGGTCAAACTCAAATCTCTCTGTGGTGTTTGTTGATTATTATATATGGAAGAAAAGAGGGTGAACGTGGGTGTTCTTTCTTTGTGCTCGAGCCAACCAAGACCAATTTCACGCTTACAGTGAGAGGAGCATGATTATTATTATTATTGATTAGAGTTTGTTCGCCTGAGTTTTTTAATCTGACACTTTACACTCTCGAAAAGTCTGAAAGAAAAAAGAAAGAAAAAAAAACAAGCCAATATTTGGGTATAGGCAGGCACGGAGAGAGAGAGAGAGGAGAGGTGTGACACTTTGAAATTTGAGCTGTTTTCCATCTTTTGAGACCCATGCTTGTCTCTCTGACTCTGAGCTTTGAGAATTTCTTCCTTTTAAATTTTGGGTCTCTTGTTTGAGATGGGTTTCTTTTCCTTTCTTTGCAAATCTTGAAATGCGCTCTGCTTCTTAAAAAAACACACAAAGAGGGGGAGAGAGACACAGAGAGAGACAGAAGAAGAGATTGTTGCAAATACTTCATCATGCGTCTTCTCCTTGGTTAGGTTTGAATCACGCAAATCAATGCTGTAATGATACTTTGCTTTGAGTTTTGTTCCGTAGCTTTTTCCCTTCAACCATCAGAGAAAAGTGTCTGAGATTTTGCCAGTAGTATGAAAAGTTTGCTCCTATAAAAGCACTCACTAGGTTTATTTTTGGATCCTTCTTTAACCTTAGAGATGAAGAGGGCCAGAGAAGAACAAGAAAACTAAACAGACAAGGTTTGTGAATGATGGGTATGAAGATTCGGAGCCAGCAACAGCACCACCCTGTGGCTTTGAGGTTCCATGAGCAAATGGGAACTAAAAGAAAATACACTTTCATTCAGGCTCAAAGAAATTGGCTTCCAAAGTATCTGCTGCTATGGATCATGGTGATGCTATTAATCAGTTGGTGCATCTACAAGAACATGGATGCCGGTAATAAAGTCAAAAGGAGAGAGACTCTGGGCAGCCTCTGTGAGCAAAGGGCCAGAATGTTACAAGATCAATTCAGTGTTAGTGTTAATCATGTCCATGCCTTAGCCATTCTCGTTTCTACCTTCCATTACTACATAAACCCATCTGCAATTGACCAGGTATGTGGCTTGATCTTGAACTTTTGTGTTGATTTGGTTTTTAACTCTTCAATCATCAATGAAAGGCTATTTGTGATTTTCACAAATCTGTTCATGGTGCTACTGATTTGTTTGATTATATGATTGCTACCTCTCTGGTTACCTTTTCTGTTGATTATTTCTCATTGCCCAAAATAAAATCAGGAAACCTTTGCCGAGTATACAGCCAGAACAGCATTTGAGCGGCCATTACTGAATGGGGTGGCCTATGCACAAAGGGTAGTTGACTCTGAAAGAGAAAACTTTGAGAAAAAACATGGATGGGTAATAAAGACAATGGAAAGAGAGCCTTCTCCAGTTCGAGATGAGTACGCACCAGTGATATTTGCCCAAGAAACTATCTCTTATCTTGGATCTATTGATATGATGTCAGGAGAGGTAAACTACAATGTTCATCTCGATTTTCAGATATAACTATGTTCTTCCTTTTTAATATTTTTTCTCAAAAGTTTGTATATATTGCATGATGCAGGAGGACCGAGAGAACATTTTGAGGGCTAGAGCCACTGGAAAAGCTGTTCTGACTAGCCCCTTCAGGTTGTTGGGTTCTCATCATCTTGGTGTAGTGTTGACATTCCCTGTTTACAAGTCTAAGCTCCCTCCAAAGCCTACTGTAGAAGAACGCATTGAGGCAACTGCAGGGTAGGTCCTCGTTTTACTCTGTACATCTTTGTTTTTGAATCATTTTTGTGTCTTCTGCTTTGTGTCTTGTCAGGTCATATGGCATTGCAATGCTTGGTTATCTCGCTCTCATAATTTGTTCCTCTGTTGCTTATTATAAACCTATTGAAGTTTCAGTGAGCATAATACCAGGAAATTGGTGGTTAAAATATTATTGCACCATAAATGTATTCTGCTTCTTTCTGGAGATAATTGCTCGTTAATTTGTCCAGATGTGAGGGAAAGCGTAGGTTTGAGTTATTACTACTATTCCCAAATAATAGTTCTGGTAATTACACTGTTGCAAGGAGTTGGTGGTTGATAAAGTAAACCACCTGAGACTATGATCACAGTGTCACTTGGACTTGTACAGTTATACTCATGTGCAAAAGCTGTAACTACTACTGTAACTTAATCCACCAGACCATGTTGCCATTTTGGTTGCGGTTCCCTTATAAAATGAGTTTGATTCAACCAGACAATTTTCGGCCGCATCATTATAAATAGTACTTTCATTTCTGATTTTACCTATGCTGGCACCTTTGGCATAGTTATTGAATTTATTGTTATTAAGTTTGATGCACACTGTTGCTGCCACAGGTTTCGATTTGGTTGAGTGTATTTTTGTGTTCACTGTACATATTCTCATCTTGTATAATGTGTAGTCTAAATTTCTTAACTCATAAAAAGTGTGCTAGCCTTGGTTTAGTCTGTTAGTTTATTGTTTAATATAAATCTTCAAGTTTGATGATTAAATAATGCGTACAATGAATTTCTGATTGCAAGCAGATATGTTGGAGGATCCTTTGATGTTGAGTCCCTTGTGGAGAATTTACTTGGGCAGCTTGCTGGTAACCAAGCAATTTTGGTGCATGTGTATGATATCACAAACTCTACTAACCCTCTAATCATGTATGGTAACCAATATGAAGAAGGTGATAAGTCTCTTGTACATGTAAGCAAGCTTGATTTTGGAGATCCTTACAGGAAACATCAGATGATTTGTAGGTAGGTGCATCTGGCTGTAGATCAATTTTTACTTCTATGTAACGCAAAATCAGGATCTTTATTTTTTGTCACGGATGCTTATCATTGTATTTTTTAACAGGTATCATCAGAAGGCACCAACACCTTGGACAGGACTTATCCTACCATTCCTGTTCTTTGTGATTGGTTTATTAGTGGGATACATTTTATATGGTGCTGCAATTCATATTGTCAAAGTTGAAGATGATTTCCATGAAATGGAGAGACTAAAAGTTCGAGCAGAAGCTGCTGATGTTGCCAAATCCCAGGTACCGTTTCATGGCATTTTTTTCACATGGATTATCAATATTTCAAAAGATCACTTTTTGATTTCTGTATCTGACTTCTAGTTTTTTTACTTCAGTTTTTGGCAACTGTCTCTCATGAAATTAGAACACCAATGAATGGAATCCTAGGTGACTTTCGAAAATCCCTCTCTCTCTCTCTATATATAAAGTAACCTATATTTTAATTACGTTAACTTTCTCATTAGTTGTGCTATTATTAAACTTCATATTGTTTTAGGAATGCTCGCTCTGCTTCTAGATACAGAACTGAGCTCAACTCAAAGAGATTATGGTCAGACTGCCCAAGCATGTGGAAAGGCACTGATAGCTTTAATAAATGAGGTGCTTGACCGAGCTAAAATTGAAGCTGGCAAGTTAGAGCTTGAAGCAGTTCCATTTGACATTCGTTCCATACTTGATGATGTCCTTTCATTGTTTTCTGAGAAGTCAAGACACAAAGGTTTAGAGGTATGCCTGCTAGTTGTTCAGATTGTGTTTCATCACCAAAGTCTTATAATTTCCTCATAATATGTACTTTCAACTAGCTGACATAGTTCTTTCCTCTGCTTTATTATTGCTGGGTTCAATCTCACTGGATGTCGTTGTTCCTGATGTGTGCCCAATGCTACGGCCTCCAAACTGAACTTATATTTGTTGATTGGGGAAAAAAAGTTGGCAGTCTTTGTTTCTGATAAAGTTCCAGATATTGTTATGGGGGATCCTGGGAGATTCAGACAAATAATAACAAATCTTGTTGGCAACTCTGTTAAAGTAAGTGGTATCTTCAAAGTTTATTCAGACAAACTTAGATGGCTATTTTCATTTTATTTACTCATTAGAAGTTGTGTGCAAGAAATGTCACTTAAGACTGTAAAATTGCAGCTTAAGCTGTTGGTGAAGCACCCTTTATGCTTAAATCCCTTTTTGTGGCCATTAATTTGTCTTGAAATTGCCATGTTCTTGATAACAAATGAAACTAACATAAGAATTTTGCAGTTCACTGAACGAGGACATATACTTGTTAAGGTCCATTTAGCTGAAAATAGAAATGCTGCAATGAATGGAAAATCTGAGACTTATCTAAATGGGGGATCAGACGAAGTTATGCATATGTCTGGTGGTTATCAGTTCAAAACCCTAAGTGGATGTGAAGCAGCTGATGAACGGAACAGCTGGGATAATTTTAAGCATTTAATTGCAGATGAAGAATTTTGCTTTGATGCTTCAAGTAAGAAGGTGACCACTGTTCAAGCTTCAGAGCTAGTCACTTTGATGGTCTGTGTGGAGGATACTGGAATTGGAATTCCTTTTTCTGCCCAGGATAGGATTTTCATGCCCTTTGTGCAAGCAGACAGCTCAACCTCTCGAAACTATGGTGGAACTGGTATTGGCTTGAGCATCAGTAAGTGTCTGGTTGAACTAATGGGTGGTCAAATAAACTTTATAAGCCGGCCCCAGGTTGGGAGCACATTTTCCATCACAGCAGTTTTTGGGACATATAAGAAAAGTTCAAACAGCGATGTGAAGAAACTTAATGTGGAAGATCTACCTTGTAGTTTTAGAGGACTGAAAGCCATAGTGGTTGATGGAAAACCTGTTAGAGCTGCTGTGACTAGATACCATCTGAAGAGACTAGGAATACTAGTTAAAGTTGCAAATAACATCAACAAGGCTGTTGCTTTATGTGGAAAAAATGGTTCCTTGACATCGGGGTAAGTTCTTATTCTACTTTCTTATTTCTTTTATTAAAAGATCTTCAGTAGTTTGTGTTGATTCTAAAGAAACCAAGAAAGTAAAACAAGCATCAGCTATATCAACAATTTGGTCATTGTTCCAAATAAAGCTTATAATTTTAGGGGGGGTCCTTGAAACAGATTATTTTGATTCATATAAAAGCATTTTCTGCAGTTTTATCTGTTATCTGTATGTGTGTAATTAAAAGCATATATGGCTTAGTCATAAAATACTTGTTCGGCCTATGGTTTACTTGTTCCCTTCAGGTGGATTTGCACATGGTGATATCATTACGAATAAAACTCTAATTTGATTAAAAAGGGTTTGGTTCTAATTGTTGGTTTTAGCCTTGCATGATGTTGTGGGGGTGGTTATCTCCAATTTGAAAACTAATTCTACCCAATGTTGTCAAGATCAAGATCTTACTTATGATTGAAAGATGTATAAAATAGTTTGAATCGTAAAATCGGATCGTAGATCGTAAGATCCTACAACCTTAAAAAAACATGGATGAAGTAACATAATATATTTTAAATATCTACACATAAAGTTTATTCATAAAAATAATTAACTAAGATTCATACATAATATGTTTATCACTTAATTAATTTGAATGCATCAAAACATATTCATTTTATTAAGTAACATAATTAATAATATAAAAATCATTTATAAGCATAAAATTATTTAATAGTTGTCACATTTCAATAAAATCGTAAGATCGTAAGATCGATAAGATGTAAAATCGTTAGATCTAATATATAAAATCATAGAATCGATGAGATCTTAGTAAATTTAGATCGATCTTAAGATCTGGACCGATTCGTCTAGATAAAATCGTAAAATCTTAAGATCCCAAGATTTAAATCGAGATCTAAACAACATTGATTCTACTTTCTACCATTTCATTTTTGGGATTGTCTTTTTTTCTTCGTTTGGGGTGTTATTTATTTTTTGGGTAAATTACATTTTGGTACCTTGTTCTATGGACCAATTTCACTTTCGTATCCTATTCTTTCAAAAGTAACACTTTGGTACCCTGTTCTTTGCACTGTTAACATTTTGGTACCTTGTTCTTTCAAAAGTGACATTTTGGTACCCTGTTCTTTGCACCGTTAACACTTTGGTATCTTGTTCTATGGACTGATTTCACTTTGATACCCAGTTCGAAAGAACAGGGTACCAAAATGTCACTTTTGAAAGAACAGGGTACCAAAATGTCACTTTTGAAAGAACAGGGTACCAAAATGTTAACGGTGCAAAGAACAGAGTACCAAAATGTCACTTTCGAAAGAACAGAGTACCAAAATGTCACTTTTGAAAGAACAGGGTACTATAGTGTCATTTTTGAAAGAACAAGGTACCAAAGTGAAATCGGTCTATAGAACAGGGTACCAAAGTGTAATTTCCCCTTATTTCTTTAAAAGTTTTTCTTTACATTGAGTTTTGGAGTGTACCATTTGAAGATGTGCAGTTACGTTATTCTTTTGTTTGAATCATGTAATTCAATTCATTCACTAAATGAAGCTACCTAAATATGGCAGATTATTCCAGCCTGATATAATTTTGGTTGAGAAGGACTCGTGGATTGTTGGAGAGGATGGGAGCTTCAATGTATGGCAACTGGACTGGAAACAGAATGGGCATACATTGAAGCTGCCTAAAATGATCCTTCTTGCCACCAATATTAGTAATGTTGTGCTTGATAAAGCAAAAGCCGCAGGTTTTGCTGATACTGTGATCATGAAACCTCTGAGAGCTAGTATGGTGGCTGCGTGTCTTCAGCAAGTTCTTGGGGTGGGGAAGAAGAGGCAACACGGAAAAGACATGCCCAACGGTTCCAGTTTTCTACAGAGCCTTCTTTGTGGAAAGAAAATTCTCGTGGTCGATGACAATGTGGTAAACCGGAGGGTTGCAGCAGGTGCATTAAAAAAATTTGGAGCTGATGTTAAATGTGTTGAAAGTGGCAAAGCTGCGCTTGAAATGCTTCAATTGCCCCACAGTTTTGATGCTTGCTTCATGGACATTCAAATGCCTGAAATGGACGGGTATGGATGTTTGCATTTGACTAGTAGCTTGTTTATTTTGTCCTAAAATTTTACTTCACAATGTTAATGTATACATTTGAGATCGTGGATCTATAACCTTTGAAAAGAAACTAGATCATAACAAATCAGTTAGCTGTTTATTTTTTTCCTTCATGGGAAGCCTCATCTCATACGAAAGAATCTGTCCTTTAGTAGCTATTTAGAATGTAGCATCATACCAGGGAATCTGTGAATGGATTTCCCGTTTAGTCAATGCATATATATCAACAGTACTCTGATTTGTTCTTCAATCATATCCTTATGATTTATGATGCACAATTTGTTAATTCCTATATCACTGCAGATTGTCTTTATCAGTACAAACGATTTGATATCTGCAATGGGCATGCATTAATTTATTTGCAAATTTACCTCTCCTTTCAGAAAAATTGTGTGAGCATGGGGTTTGTTAGTTGTATCTAAATGCTTCAAGTTTTGCAGGTTTGAAGCAACTCGTCGAATTCGGGTGATGGAAAGCAAGGCAAATGAGCAGACAAATGGTGGATCTGTCGAAGGAAATGAATCGAAAAGTGAGTGGCATTTGCCAATACTAGCCATGACAGCTGATGTGATTCATGCTACCTATGAGGAGTGCCTGAAATGTGGGATGGATGGCTATGTCTCGAAACCCTTTGAGGAAGAGAATCTCTATCAAGCAGTTGCAAAGTTTTTCAAATCCAAGCCTACCTCAGACTCATGACTGCCTGCCCGCCACGTCAGTTTTGAGCCCGGAAAACAAGTTGGAGGCGTATTAAAAGTTGGCCGTCGGCATTTTCCAAATTTTTGCCGGTGAATCATGCTTTGATGCAGAGAGCAACAATTGGCTTCCCAGTGTTGGAGGCTTGTTCCTAACCAGCTTTTAAGTTTGACATAATTAGAATTGGAGTAAATGTATACCTCATAATCCTCCATTTTCCTCACTTGTGTACAGTTTTTCAGGAGGGGATTGGGGGGGCATGATGTAAATTCTATATGTTTCTTTTGAATCACTATATATACTTCCCTTCCACTTCCTCTTCCACTTCCACTTCCACAAATTTTTTTCTTAAAATAGTTGGATTTGTATAATTGTCTGTTTTGCAATATTAATCATTGTTGTCCATAATCCTTGTATCACTAGACTAGTATGTGCTTCTTTTGGGACAAAATTTCTTCATGCTATATAACTTAGAAGTAGCTCCTACAATTTATTTTTCTTGCATTGAACACACTAAATTTGGATGTAGAATCTGGAGATCACATATTGGTTATGATGAACCTGGTTTTGGCCGTAGGGCATTACCTGGTTCGATGAGGCAACTTTGGGTCAGAAGTCACCTGCAAGTCAATGAAAGCACAGGGATGGCCCTGCGATTCACCTCCGATGCTTAAGTCAGTAAAATAGCCTGAGAGCAATAACGTGTGTAAATGGAAATAGTGCGTACCTTTTTCCAGTAGAGGAGCTGTCCTTTTATACTGGGGAAGTGAGATCTTTCTGACCTAGATATGGTCGACTGTGATCTTAACTGATTTGGCCAAATCAGTTGTGATCTTGGTGGAAATCCTAACTGTCCGTTATTCTCGCAGATCTGTTGGTTAGGATACGGGAGTAAGTTGTTATATCTCGTGAACGCCTGGTTGTTGGCGTCCTCGACCGACGTAGGGCGTTTGGTGCCTTAACCATGCTAGGACTCTTTCTGTGGACGCCTGGCTATTGGCGTTCTCGATTGTCACGAGAGGCTTGGTGCCTTGCTTGTGTAGGGCTCTTTTGGCGTTCTCACCCAAGGGATTCCTTTGATGGGCCTTTGAGCGCCTATGGCCTAAGTCTTCTAGGCCTCAAGTCTTCGCTGGACCCTTCTGAAGAGGCAGCTAGATTTCTGCTTGCTACGGGGATGCGGTTGTTGGCCAACAGCGTCTCCAGGAAGGATCTGTCATCTGAGCGAGACGCTGCTCGTGACGACGCCAAGAGAGCTCGTCAAGAAAAACTTGAGTTGCAGGACGAACTCAATGTGACGAAGGCGTCGCAGGAATCTCTGCAGGGGGATTACGATCGAAGAGGTCGTAGGCTTCAAGAAGTCAACAACTTGAATGAAGAGCTTAATGCCAAGGTGGCGTCCTTGACTACAGAGTTACAGGATTCGCAGGCTAATTTCCAGGCTTTGGGCGCCATGGCTTTGCGTCAGGTAAAATGGCGGGGTTCTCGCTACAATTACATCGGTTTCAAGAACGCCATAGCGCAACTGCGGCTTCGCAACCCTAACCTTGATGTTACGGGGATTTGCCCAAACAAGGTTGTTGAAGGGAGGCTAATTCGGGATCCCATCCACACTGATGCCATAGCCAATATACCCCGTATGCCCGAAAAATATGACCTTGAGGGGTATAGTTCTGAAGGTGATGAAGATTTCCCGTGGTTTCCTAACATGGAAGTTCCTCCTCTCGGAGAGGGCGTTCCTGCTGAGACAGTGCCTCCTGCTGCCTCGGGTGTTGGCGCAAGTGGCGTTGTGGCTCAGGAAGTGGAGGCAAACGTCCCTTCAGGCGAGAACGCCGAGGGTTCCCCAAGTGCTGCTACGACCGAGAGCGCTCCTTCTGCTACTTAGGCCTGCGTGCCTTTGTTTTGGTTGGGCTTGTGTGCCCTTTTTGTAAATTTTTAGTTTTTAATTGGATTATGGCGTTGACGCCATTTTGAATTGTGATTGCTATTGGCCTATCGTGCCACTTTTTGGATTGTTTGGGCGTTGATGCCCTTAATATGCTATTTTCGTGCTTGATTTCCTTTGCTTTGAGCGTTCCCGTTCTGTGATGTGTTTTTAACTTGTGTTTTTCGAT
>QANZ01017128.1:0-21314 GCA_003254925.1 Chamaecrista fasciculata
GCCAAAACAAAACCAGAAATCATTGCGTACCTTTCACTTTTTTTATAATCTTCTCATTTAGTAATGACAGCCTTTAAATTGCTTGCCACAATCTTAAGAAACACCCCCATTCTTGATTTATGGGTTTTTGATTTGTGGGGGTTTGATTTTTGAAAAATTTGGGGGGTTTTGATTTGTTTGTAGTGTACTTGAATGAAAATTGTAGTTGAATATAGGGATTTTTTTATAAATCATAAATGCTCTTTTGTCTTTTGAGGTTCTAAGGACTATTTTGATAAAGATCATAAATTTTTGGGATTAAAGTGTAATTAAATCAGGACCTATTCAAAAGAAATCTTATGAAAAGGAGAAAAATCTATAATATTAGAATTATAAAGACCCTTTTATAATTAATTCTTTATGTTTTGATCCCTTTTAGTAAAGGGAAAGGACTTAAACGCATAAAAGAAGACTTTTTGGGAGATTTTTGACATTTTAACTAACATTTGCCGTTAAATCCTAACAGAAAAAAACCTCAGGGTACCAAATCGCTAACGGAGCAAACCACGGGGTACCACAATGCAAAAATTTTTCTTTCAGGGTACCAAAGGGGAACCGCCCCTAACCACAGGGTACCAAATTGCAATTTACCCTTTTAAAATAGAGAAAATTATGTCGATTCTCTGTGAAAACTAGAAACTCGTAGGTCAATGCTTGACTATAAGATGATATGAACTGATCGCCTAATTCTCTGTTATTTCTATTTGGACGTTTATTATTATATTTTGGATGCAAAATCCCTAACAGAACTTTATAATTGTAAACTGAAATCAATAGTGGGGCTTGAAAACATTAACAGCCAGCTAGTAATTTTACCCGCCAGCATCGGCAACCACTAACTACTAGGGTTTAGCAAGATAGTGTTAAACACCCTCACTTTTCTTGAACTATCCAATTATTCCTGTTTGCTACTATTATCTTCTCTATACATTCACCCGGGAAAAAATAAAGGTACTCCTCCACGATCCGCCATCGCATAAACCTTATCGTCAATTGACGGAAATAAATTCGAGTGTGGGAGACGAAAACACTGACCTGGAGTTGAAATTGATCTGGAGTGGAGCTAAGATCTTCAAGCCACTAATCCAAAAGAGTGAAAAGATGGAGTGGAGGGAGAGAAAGGGACTAAAGAGTGCAAAATGAGGACCCCCTCCTATGTATGAAAACACATTTGCTGTATATATAGCCAAATTCACTAATTAGTGAATATTACAAAGTGTCCTTGAACATAATTACAAAATAGTCCCTTTAACAAACAAACTCCATATATACATTAGTAATCTAATGGGATAATTACTAATACTCTTCGAACGTGGCCTGGGGTTCTTAGCCCGGTCCCGGAAGGCTCGTGAATAATTCAACCCATCACGAATTACCATAAGTAATATGAATCCAATCTATTCTTATTTAGACTTACGATAAATTAATTACTTAATCAGTAAACACAAATATTAATCTTACAACAGATTAATGTTAATCCACACAAAAATTCCAACATCAACCACCACGCTCGCGTGCATCCATTTCTCGCGAATCTCAACCGGACTCGGCACCGTCTCCCACCGACTGATTGCTGGATCGAGAACTTCGGCCCAGTTGGTGGATCGAGCGAAAGTATCGGCGACGCAGCCGCCGATGACGTAGATCTTGCCGGCGGCGGCGAACTCGCGGCGGACGTGCATGGTGGGGCAGGGATGCCAGGTGTTGAAGCGGCAGTCGAGGAGCCAGACGTGGGTTACAAATGGGTATCTGAGCGAAGGGGTTTCAGGGTAAAATCAAAAATGGGTTTTGCGATTCAGGGGATTTTGATTTTGGCCTCTTCATGAGTATAATGGAAGAAAGGAAGAAAGAGAAGAAGATGTAGCTGAAAATGTGCTTAGTTTTCTTGTTCTTCAGTGAAGATCTTTCTGTCAATGATTATAGTGAGAGAGAAGAGGAAGCTCGTTTACTTGTTCTTACAATGAAATTAGGATTTAGGGACCAAAATGTTTTTTTTTTTATTTTGATTTAATAAATTTGAGGACCCAGGGACCAAATAGCAAGAAAGTGATTTTTTTAGGGATTTAGGATTTAGGGGTTAGGATTTTTAATATTTTTAAGGACTAAATTGGAATGTTTGGAAGAGTTTTGGGACATAGATGCTCATTTGTCTTTTGAGATTCTAAGGACTATTTTGATAAATGATAAACTTTTGGGATTAAAGTGTAATTAAATCACGACCTATTCAAAAGAAATCTTATGAAAAGGAGAAAATTCTATAATATTAGAATTCTAAAGACCCTTTTATAATTAATTTCAACTCAACAGTAAAGTTACATAATGTACCCTTTAGTTTCTGTTTTCTTTATGTTTTGATCCCTTTTAGTAAAGGGAAAGGACTTAAACGCATAAGAAAAGACTTGTTGGGAGGTTTTTGACATTTTAAGGTGGTCACAATCACATTTTTCGTTAAATCCTAACAGAAATAAAGCACAGGGGACCAATTCGCTAACGGAGCAAACCACGGGGCACCAAACTGCAAAAATTTTTCTTTCAGGGTACCAAAGTGAGATCGCCCCTAACCACAGGGTACCAAACTGCAATTTACCCTTAAAATAATAATAATAGAAAAGGCCTGAGTCAAATTGCGCTTGAGTTTCTGTTTTTTCAGTCTGGGTCAAATGAATTGACGAGTTGACAATTCAAACCTGAATCGACAGGTGGGTCATATGCAATCCGATTCAATTAGAATGATCAGACCGAATTGATATCTGGTTCACTGAGTTTCAGGTCAACCCAGACAATCCAAGTCAGATTTTCATACTATACTTTTAGGTCTTTAAAACACTAATAGACTTAAATTGAAGAACCTTAAATATTAAAGTAGTTCTAATAAATATTCATGTATTTATTAAAGTAAATAAATTAAAAAGAAAATAGCACTCATTAAAAGGTAATACCTTAAAAAAAAATTGAAATTGAACAAATTTTAGTGATACATGTATTTTCTCAAGAATGAAAAAATTATTTTTCTTTTTATTTATTTATATTTAAATAAAGATTTTAAAATAAAAGTTAAAAAACAAATGCTGCAAGAGAGAGCGAAACATGTCCATTGTTGTGGCCTAACAAAAATTATTGCAGATTCCTACCAAAAAAAATAATTGCAGATTGAGACATATTTATGTGAAAAATGAAGTTTAATAAAGAAATAAAGTTTTTAAAATTAAGAAAGATAAGGAGAAAACGTAAACCTTGTATTCATAGTAAAATTTTGACTAAATTATTTAATTTTTAAAATATGATATATATCTTAAGTTAATTACTAAAAGATTTAATCATAAATTCATAATTATGATTATTTTGTTAATATATTAATTTAGATTTAATAATAAATATATTTTTTTAACAACAATGATTTCTTTTTGGAAAGACTAACAACAATTATTAAATGCAATATTGATAAAATCTAAAATTATATTATATTTATTATTAAGTTTCAATTAATATTTGAAAAAATCCAAATTAGTTATAATTATATTTTTTTATGAACCAAAACAAAATACTTTTTCTTCTAGGTGTGATCCATTGGACATAGATCCAATCTTTCAAATTTATTTTTCATATAATTTTTTTTACTCTTTTAAGGAAAAAACATATTCCTTTTAACATATCTCACGACAAGGGGAGTATGAAATCTTCTCTATCAAAGAAACTTGGGTCCACAAGCTATTAGCCTATTAGGATTTTATTCCCTATTGCCCTTTATGGAAATTTGAGGCAGATGTCCTTTTTGCAATTTGGCATCTTGTTATTTATTTATTTTTTATTTAAGAATTAAAGCTCAATTTGGAATTTGAATGAAGTATTTTGGATATGGATTCTTTTTAAAAGGAAAAAAAAATTCTAGAGCCTTGTCAGTTTATATAACCTACTCCTATAAGTTATTCCCTAAGTCACATAAAACAGCTGACCCTTCAAAAAAGCAGGGAAGCTCACTGAAAATCACCTACTGGGAAAAACAAAAACTAAACTAAATCATAATTAATTTATTAATCATGTCAAAAAGTGAATTCTACTAGAAAGCATATGTGAGAAATATTCATATCTTGATATTTATTGAAAATTCTACATCACATGATACTACAGAACTGATCTTGAGCTACCCACCTCTTCCCAAAAGAAAAGGAGAAAATAGTTTGTCAGCATATTGAAATTCATATAATAACTCTAGGCATCCAGAATTTGTGCAAGGATTCCTTAGTATTAATATAAATTTAGGAATAAAAATACAGGATGATTAATTGCCAGCATTGCATCATGCTGCAAATAATACATGTAACCTCTGGCTTTTAGAAGATTTGTTTATACCTATTTTCTGATACTTTTACATGAGTGTTTCTATCCTTGTCAAGCTAAATATATCAAACTGAGCAACTAAACTATAATGTCCTTATTTTTTGCAGCTTATACTGCTCAAAATCTTCAGAATATAACATGCCATTGGGAGAAAGAAGACGCTGGAGGGCGAATAGAAACCGAGCCTAATGACCATAAAATAATTGAATGTCAGAATTGTATAGATATTCTTGAACTAGATGCAAGCTAGAGATTTATCCTTACCCATTGAAATCCAGCAAGCGCAAACCAACAGCCTTGCAAACCATATCTATTGCTCAACATCTGGCAATAAGAAAAACTAAGGATGTTAAAGCAACAAAGGGGCAGAGCAATACTACAAAGCATAACATTAAAATTTCCCAGAAGAGGTTACTACCAAGAGCACCAGTGCACCCATACATAAGCACCCGCTTGTCGATAAGCTTATAAACTTTAGATCCCGTCCAGCCTGCATAAACAAATTTAACTTGAAGTTTTGCTGTATGTTATATAGTCCATGATAAGCTAGAAAGTACAACTACTTCAGTTTGGAGAGTGTCTCTTTGTTGGACAGACATGTTCAAGATTATCTGAGTATCATAATTTAAAATCAATTTTCTGCGGCTCCGATACAACGAGAAAAAGAATTGACAAATATGAGATATAGCATGAATAGACATTGAAACTTTTGAAGTTTTCATCAAGATTTAGGAATCATTAACAGTCTCTTAAGTTCTTGTTTGCAATTAGATTTCTTATATATATATATATATATATGCTGTGTTGTATCATGTAATTTTAAAGATTTGGCATGTCGGTGCATTAGTATATGCATCGTATCTCGTGTCAGTGCCTCTGCTTCATAGATGATAGGTAATGCAAGGCAAGTTAGAGAGATAAATCAATTATTCCATTTTGTGTTTAATTAAATGCCAATGGTCAGATAGTGTACAATAAGAACATTTGATTTAATTGTATTCATGTTGAAACAACAACTTCAGTTGAGAAAGACCAACAGAAACAAGTAAATAAAATTCCAGGGGACATTCAACAGAGGAAGTTCCAAACTCTTAATAACTCTAGAAGAGTAAATGTATAGGAACTTAATGGTACTTCTAAGCAACTAAATCTAGAAGTCCTTGTTCATATCCTCCCCCAAACATTTTACTTGGTATTTATTTCAAAGAAGTTCAACTGAGCATACCAGCAGCGTTCCTTCAAGGCTGAGAGTAGGCGGTGTCACGACTAGTGCTATGAAGTATGGAATCAGAACCTTGTGCATCTGCATGGTCACAACTCACAAAACCAGTGGTTAACCACTGACTTTTGTCTAGACAATTAATCTATTATCAATTCGAAGAATTTCTTTAGAATCTACTTTCTCGGCTGCTTATTCGAGAACTCGGTGAAAATAATAAATTATCCTACATAAGATAACCATCTAAAGCTGTAAGTGCGAGCACTGACCTCCTGGATAACCATCTGATCAGGGGTAAAAATGAAGGGGAATAACCAAGGAACTGATGTTCCAACAATCCCTAAAAGCAAGCCAAGTACAGCTCCAATTATTACAAGAGACCTTAGAAGCATTCTAGCCTGTTGATATCATAAAAATTCAGGGAACTGTTCAATAATAAAGTATAGTGAAAACATATAATTTGGTCCCTGAAAAACAAATAAGTAGACAATTCAATCCCTAAATGTTAAATTTATACACTTTAGTCCTTAAAAGTTATAAAATCAATACTCTTTAGTCCCTTAAGCCCATTTTTAGGGACCAACTTTCAGGGACAAAAAAGGACTAAAGTATGTAAACTAGATTTTTAAGGATTGAGTTATCAACTTGTGTATCTTTCACGGACTAACTTGTATGTTTACTCTAAAAGTATAAAAAGAAATTTCTCTTTGGATTCAACATGGTTACAAACTCAACGCACAAAGTTGAAGGGATAGGCACTAGGGGTTCAGGAGGGGTGGAGAAAGATCTTTGGACATCAAAGTAATGTGGCATAGCAAATGAGTAATTCTAACCTTTGCCAAACTGCAATTGATGCCATATAACAATTCAGGAATAAATGATTGGGCTGTCTGAGAGAGAGGTTCACCCCATACTGTACACGTGCAGAAGGTTTGAACCATGACCTGAAGTAAAAGTTTAAGTTATATCACCGCCCTTGAATTTCAGTTTTCTGCACACACTTGTGCAGCAAGCTGAGCAAGGAATAGAGTCACAAATTTAGAGAATGGGGTAAAACTAACATGATGAGCAGCCATTGTATGTGTGCCCATTGATGTTGCAAAATATATAAGCAGTGAGTAGAAAGCCACCTAAACACAAAAAGTCGAAGTTACATTAAAAAAGGTTGGATGAGATCAGACAAATTGAGTTAGTTGTGTTAAATACTTGATGGAACCTTTGACATCATTGTCACAAATACAGGGGCAGCAAGCCCAAGAATTGTGAAAAACTCCTGGGCTGAAGGAATTGTGAATGCAAATGCATTGTATCCTTTTTTGTTTAGAGTCTGAATCATCATGTACGCAGCAACAACCTAGATACAGTAACACAAGAGATAAAGGAGTGAATAAGAAATATGAACAGATTGAAAGCACAGAGTGCAATATATGACTGTTAATGAATTTACTATAGTATATGTGAATGTTCATCATACTTGTGATGCCATTGTAGCCCATGCTGCCCCAGCAATACCATAGCCTAGATAGATACACAAAACTATATCACCAATGCCATTTATGGCACTAGCAGCAGCCAAAGCCTTCAAAGGTCCCCAGGAATCTTTCATACCAAGACTGTAAGATATAATGATACTATCAGGAAAATGGATTCAAATATTCAATTGAGAAGCCAACGTTCAATTAATTACTTAATATTCAACAGCTCAACAGAATTGATATGAAAAGTTGGGTTTAAATGAATGTCAAGAGAAGTATCTCATACATATAAAAAAAAATAAAAAATCAAAATGTTTCAACCTTACATTTCAGATAATCATGCATAAGAAATAGATAGCATAATAGTATCACCTAGCACTTTGAGCAACCCATCCAACAAGTAATGCAGGCCATGCCAAGCCTCTGATCTAACAACAAAAGAATTCCTGATAAGTCATTGAAGCAAATTAAACAGAGGAGAAAATCATAGCTTTATTATTTGTAAAGTTAAGGATTATAAAACAAAACCATAATCCTATTTAGGAGTCTTGTTTACTTTGTGAAAATAATGTTTCTAAAGTGTCTCTATCTAATATTTTGAGAAAAGAAGATGGAAATTGACAAAGGCTTCAATCACTTTCCTCCATGAAATGCTTCAAAATTTGTTAAATTTTGAAAATAATAAATTATAGTCTTCATTAAAATTTAAAAAAGCTATTAGATAATAAGAAAAACCTGGACATAAGTGTTTGCTGCAGGCACTACATGTAAATTCTTTGCACCAGTGAAAGCTGAAAAAGATGTAGAAAGGAAACTCATCAGACATTAGATTGGCTCTGCTACCTTTTCTGCAGAAGCAAAATCTTGTCCTCCAAAATATGAAAAGCACAAAATAATCAAGCTAAGAAAGCACTCTACCTTCCATAGTCATAAAAGGTAAGAAAAAGAGTTTAATACCTAAGAGTGTTGCTGCACCAAAAAATCTTGTGAACAAAAGCATAACAAATCCACAAGCTAACCCAACAAAGAGCAACACAGAGATGTGATGCTGTACTTCTTCTCTATCCTACAAAAATATATATACTCAAGCAAACCAGTGGAAATTCTAGATTTGGTCAAATGAAATATTAATTGATAAAAAAAAATAGTGCAAGCAAGATAAAACATTCTGAAATATCAACATTAAACCCCAAGACTTTATGATTCATGATTCAAACGAAGCAACATACATAAACTGATTATTCTCATGGGCTTGTCACTATTAATACCTGTCTTCATATGCAAACTACAAGATCAAACATGGCCGACAATTTGCAAGAAAAATTTTCTGTAATTCTTAATTTCATTTTGGCCAAAGTCCTAATTTGGTCCCATATCTTTCGCTCAATTCCTAATTTGGACCCATATCTTTAGGTCAATTGCAGAATTGGTCCCATATCTTTGCAAAAGGATCAACTAATAGTTGATCCTTTTGCAAAGATATGGGACCAACTCTGCAACTTGGCCAAAAGATATGGGACCAAAAATGATATGGGACCAAATTGGGACCTTCTGCAAAGATATGAGATCAAAAGTGCAACAAAAAAAGATACAAGACCAAATTGGGAACTAAGCAAAATATGAGACCAAATTTTCACTTTGACCTTTCATTTTTCTTATTTCAACCATACTCTCCTATTACAATGGTTTCCCTCTTATTAATGTCTTGGTCAAAACCGAGTAGCAACACCTGCAGGCTCTGCCAAGGTTAGGACAACTTATAGTAAAGTCACCTATTATAGCTAAGATTGTGTATGGAGTTTATTACAGTTCTTTTGTACGTTGTGAAGCAAAATTAGTACGTTATTATATCAAAACCATGATCATAAACAACCTTATTAACGATCCCACTTATTCCCTTCAAATGTTTAGTAGGTTAACCAACAGTCTTCCATAGCAGGAGCACCCAATTCAGTTTGTACAATCACAAATTCTTCTGCTAACAAACTGAACCCTTCCTTAAGGCATTCATCAATTCTAACAATAAAAAATTAGTGCTACCAATCTACAATCAAGAAATTAACCAACCTGTTTAGCAAGGGCAGTAGCAACCATGTTTGAAGTAGCGATGGAGAGGAACATGAACACATAGCTCATGTAATCACAAACAACTGTGGCGGGTCCTGCTCATGGAAAAGCAAAAGAGTATGGATGATAGTTACATATTATGCAGCTATGAAATGGTAAACAACATAACTAAATTAACATTGTCCCTTGATGTAGGAAGGAATATTTAAAGAGTAAACATACAACTTGGTTCCTGAAAGATATTTGTCTCTGGAAGTTTAATTTACACACTTTAATCTCAAAAGTCGTAGAAACTATACAATTTGGCCCCAAGGACTGACATGTAGGGTGAAAATTATTAAAATATATTAGTTTCATAACTTTCAGTGATTAAAGGTGTAAACTAGAATTTCCGACATTGAGATTTTAACTCATGCATTCTAAGGGACCAGTTTATATGCTTACTCAATAACTAAATCACATAACTGATGTATCAATAAATTGATGAGAAAACCTTATTTTATCCCGATTTTGTTCAAAAACTAAGCTTCAGTCTTTGAATATTGAAAATACACTTTTTAATCCTTGATTTTTTTGAAAAAACACTGACTATTTGACCCCAAAATATTATATGCGGGAACTAATTTTTAATATTTATAGTAAAACTAGGGACCAATTAGTGTATTCCTAATATTTATGGTATGTTTGGGAGTTTTAGTGAGGATGGAAAGGAATGGACATTAATAGATATTAAGGATACGTTTGGATGGGGTGCCACGGGGGAATGGAATGGAGTGGAAGGAATAAAATGTTAAAACTGTTTGTTTGGATGTTTTTTAAGGGAAGAATGGAATGGACAAGGAGGGACTCCAAAACCCCCCTTGTCCCTCCAAAACCAATTTTTTGTTGGAGAAAGGATCCACTCCAGTGGGTTTTCCTATAGTAGACTTGCAAGTGTCAAATAAAAAGCTCAAATGCGTTGTTTCAATAAAGTGGAAAGGATGGTTGTGATGCAAGGAGAATGAATGAATGACTGGGATTTGACATTGCAAGCCCACCGGAGGAAAACCCACTACAGTGGATCCGCTCTCTTTTTGTTGTCCCTCCAATTTGGCGTTCAAGTATGAAGTAGACAAGTTTATAATTTTTAAAGACAATTATATCCTTCTACTAGAAGGAAACAAGATTAACATGTATTCATTCCTCTCCTCGTTAAAACTCCCCAACAACATATCTATTCAAAACATTCACTCCATTCCATTCCAATTAAGGACTAAAACATAATTTTGGGCCAAATTTAGAAATAAAAAGCAAGTTGTACTCATAAATTGACAGTACTACTACCAGCACTGACCTAAAGCAGCAAGCTCAATGGAGCTTCCCTGACCAATAACTGCCGTATCAATGAGACTCATCAGCGGTCCGCATATCCAAAGCCCCGCCGCTGGTCCAGTAAACATCACGATTTCCTTCATCTGATCCCACATACTCTGTTCTACTAGCTCATGCTTCTCCCCACCATTTCCCGCCATTCTTCCTCCAACTTCGTCTTCTTCTTCTTCTTGTTCTCGAGAATCATCCTCCTCCTCAGCCACACGATGTTGATGACGATCTTCATCTTCAACGAGCTCCTCCTGCGTCGTCCGATTGACGCAAGTGGTCACGAACCAATCGTGAGAGGTTTCGAGGCACGAGTTTGAACGGAAAGGGAAATTAATAATAGAGTTGCCGAAGGAATTACGCGTGGAAGAATGGAGGTGGATTGAGAAGAAGGAGGTTGAAGATTGAGAATGTATCGGCGAATTAGGGTTTTTTTTGCGAAGAGGGATTTGGTGAAGAAAGAGATTCTTCTGAGGTGCGAGGCTGAGGAGTTTGAACGCCATTTTTTGAATTCGTTGGTGTTCAATGGATGAGTGAAAATGGGAAAAAGGCAAATGCAATTTTACTACTACCTTTTTCTTCCACCACTTTTCTTCTACGACTCTTTTCGGATTTCTGTTTTACTATTATTTTATTCATAGTTGAATTCTGCAATTTTGCATCATCTTCATCATCACTAATTCCATCCATGGCAAGGAAGAATCCGATACGAATCAGATATTAGCCCAAGGAGAAGTTGGGCTGGAGCAGGATCAGTCCAATATGGTGAGGCCTGGGACTGCTGTTGCTGATGAAGAGGTGCCAGCTGTTATGCATGGAGAATCACGTGGAGGGAGGACACGTAAGAAGCCAGGTTGGTTAGAGGGATTTGTTACACCAAAGATGGGACCACGTGAGAAGAAGTGAGGCCGTTAGAATCTATTATAGGAAGTTAGGCATTGGGAAAATAAGTTGTGTAGAAGTTGATATGTTCATTGTGAACTTGGAGTTGCCTCGACTCGAAGAGAGGAATTTCTTTGTAATTCATTTCATTTGCCTTAGAAAGATATCACAGTACTGACGTTAAGCATTTTTTCATTCAATTCCATCTCGTTAATGTCTATAGATTGGTCTTGATTCTTATCATTTGGTGCTTTCATTGCGATTAGCAATGGCTGATGGAACTCGGTTTGAGAAGTTGGAGACGGTGACTAAGGAGTTGGATGCGAAGTTGGGAACTCTGAGTATTGAGATGCAAAAATCGCAGAATATTGTGGAAACTAAACTGAGTATGGTGAGTGAGCAAATGGCTCGATTGGAATCTTCGCTGCAGCAATCGGTTCGTGGCAAAGCGAAGATGGAGATTGGTGGAACATCGGACTCTGTTTTACGGTTTGATCGCAGGGGAGGTAATGCTTTTGATGATAATCAATATTTTGGCAATTTTTCAGGACGAAATCTGAAAGTGGAGGTACCTCGATTTGATGGAGAGGATGCTGAGGCGTGGATTTTCAAAATCAAGGAGTTCTTTGAATTGTATTCAACGCCTATGGGGCAACGGACTCGAATAGCCTCGTTGCATATGCAGGGAGCTGCGTTTTCTTGGTATCAATGGCTTGTGGAGAATGAAATTTCGTATACTTGGCCTGAGTTTGTTGATGCGTTACTTTTACGGTTTGGTCGAACGGTGTATGATGATCCTCGGGCTGCTTTGAAGCGAGTAGTTCAGACTGGTTCTGTAGCTGAGTATTACTCTGCTTTTGAGGTGATAGCAACAAGGATTAAGGGACTCGTTGAGAGTTTCTATGTGAGTTTTTTCGTTGAAGGACTGCAGGAACATTTGCAATGTGAAGTGTTGTTGGCGCAACCAGCTACATTACAAGCTGCTGTGGCTATAGCGAAGTTGCAGGAGAGGAAGCATGCTAAGTTGCAGGCTCTTAACAGATCTTCCTTCTCTCGTTCTTCTTTTTCAAAGGGAGGTAGTGGCTATAGTAGTGGGAATGTGTCTTCAGGAGGTGGCGGAAATGGTTTTCGTTTACCAAGCGCTGCAGCGAAAGTAGAGGATGCTGTTAAGCCAATTAATTCGGGCGGTGCTTCATCGACAGAGACTCCGTATAAGAAACTTACGGCTGCTGAGCTTAAGGTACGTCGAGAGAAAGGTTTATGCTATTATTGTGATGCAAAGTATAGTCGTAATCATCAGTGTCCAGCCACATTTAAATTGTTATTGAGTCAAGATGAATTGCATGAGCTTTTGCATGGTGAATCGGACGAGGAAGAGGAGTTTGTTGAAGTGTCTGATGAACTTATGAATTTGACACCAGCTATTAGTTTGAATGCTGTTGAAGGAGACTTTCATCCTAGAACTTTGCGTGTGACGGGGTTTTATAAGAAAGAGCCGTTGCGCATTTTGATAGATAGTGGTAGCTCTAATAATTTTATTAAGGCCAGTGTGGTTCGACGTTTACATATGAAGACCGAATCTGTGAAAGGCTTTCGGGTTGTGACTGGTAGTGGGGATAGATTGGAATGTATGAATAAATGTGCGCAGGTTCATCTTATGGTGCAAGATGTTCGTATAGTTGCCGATTTGTTTGTGTTAGATATGGCTGGGTGTGATGTGGTCTTGGGTATTCAGTGGTTGGCGGAACTGGGTAATATTACAGCAAACTTTAAGAAGATGGTGCTTTCTTTTATGTTGGATGGGAAGCAAGTTCAGCTGAAGGGAGATGGCCTTATTGATTCTGAGCCTCTTAGTCCTAAATTGTTGCAAAAGTCATTAGCTCTTGATAATGTGGCAGGTGTTTATACATTGCAATGTGTTCCTAAAACCGACGTGACAGTGCCGCAAACTGAGCAGGTTCCGGGATGTATTCAGGCGGTATTGGAAGATTTTGTGCAGATTTTTAAGGAACCTACTTCCTTACCACCACAGCGGGAAGTTGACCATAAGATAGAGCTGTTACCGGGACAAGGTCCGGTGAATGTTAGACCTTATCGTTATCCGCAGTTTCAAAAAACAGAGATTGAACGGTTGGTGGATGAGATGTTGAAGTCGGGAGTAATTCGGGACAGTCAAAGTTCTTTTTCTTCTCCGGTGTTATTGGTTAAAAAGAAAGATGGAACTTGGCGTTTTTGTGTGGATTATAGAGCACTGAATGAAGCAACTGTGAAAGATAAATTTCCAATTCCGACAATAGATGAAATCATGGATGAGTTGCAAGGGTCTGCCTATTTTTCTAAATTGGATTTGAGGGCGGGATATCATCAGATTCGTATGAGGGAAGGAGATATCCATAAGACTGCATTTCGAACTCATGTTGAGCATTATGAATTTGTAGTGATGCCATTTGGGTTGACGAATGCTCCGGCAACGTTTCAGGCAACTATGAATCGGATTTTCAAGCCATATCTTCGTAAGTTCGTGACGGTGTTTTTTGATGATATTTTGGTGTTTAGTCCAACCTTGGAGGATCATGTGGGACATTTGCAGCTGGTTTTACAGGTGTTAGCGGATAATGAGTTTTTTGCCAAGTTGTCTAAATGTAGTTTTTCTCAAACTAGCATTGAGTATTTGGGTCACATTGTTACTCAACATGGTGTCAAGGTGGATTGTAAGAAAGTGGAAGCAATGCTTGAGTGGCCGAAACCTTCCAATGTCAAGCAATTACGTGGTTTTCTTGGGTTGACAGGTATTATCGCAAGTTTGTGCGTAATTATGCCCAAGTTGCATATCCACTTACTGAATTGACTAAAAGGAATCAGTTTCATTGGACTCAGGAAGCTCAGGATGCTTTTGAATCATTGAAGGTTTTGATGACGGAGACTCCTGTTTTGGCCTTGCCGAATTTTAATAAAATTTTTGTGGTTGAAACGGATGCTTCTAATCGGGGTGTGGGAGCTGCGTTGACTCAAGATGGACATCCTTTAGCTTATTTTAGCAAGAAACTTAGTGCTAAATTAGCTGTGGCATCGGCTTATGTGAGGGAATTATATGCTGTCACTCAAGCAGTTCTTAAATGGAGACATTACTTACTTGGCCGGCGTTTTGTTATCAAAACTGATCATAAAAGCTTGAAGGATTTGATGTTTCAGGTGGTGCAGACACCTGAGCAGCAATTTTATCTTGCTAAGTTGATGGGATTTCAGTTTGAGGTGGTGTATCGGCCAGGCAAGACTAACCAGGTGGCAGATGCGTTGTTTTATTGTGATAGATTGTGGGTACCTGCGATTGCTAGTTTGCAACGGCAGATTATGGAGTATTTTCATGGTAGTCCAGTAGGGGGTCATAGTGGGGTTACGAAGACATGTAAGGCTATCGCTGAAGTTTTTTATTGGAAAAATATGCGATTATCTGTGCAAGACTTTATCAGGGATTGTGTAGTCTGTCAGCAGGCTAAGTACTCAACTCAGCGATCTCAAGGACTTTTACAGCCACTTCCTATTCCTACTAGACCGTGGGATGAACTGACTATGGATTTTATAGTTGCATTGCCTAGTTCGCAGGGGTATACGGCAATATTGGTGGTGGTAGATAGGCTTACGAAGGGAGCGCATTTTATTCCACTCAAGCCGCATTCCACAGCTAGTTCAGTATCTGCAGAATTTGTCAAGCAAGTCGTGAAGTTACATGGGTTTCCAAGGCATATTGTGTCTGATCGTGGATCTGTGTTCATGAGTGTTTTTTGGAAGCAGTTGATGCATCATAGTGGTGTGAAGCTTCATTATAGCACTGCATATCATCCTCAAAGTGATGGTCAAACGGAGGTGTTGAACAGGTGTTTAGAGCAGTATTTACGTTGCTTTATTAGTGATCAACCACATCAATGGGTTCAGTTTTTGGCTTGGGCTGAATTGTGGTATAATGCAACTTATCATTCTGCAGCGGGAATGTCTCCTTTTCAGGCTTTGTACGGGTTTAATCCTAATACAATTCCACATGCATTGCCTGAACCTATTACTGTGGATGCTGTTGCAGATTTGGTAAAACAGCGTGAGGAAATGCGTATTCTTTTGTTTGAGAATCTTCGCCGAGCTCAAGTGCATATGAAGAAGGTTGCTGATGCCAAAAGGAAGGATGTGCAATTTGATGAAGGGGATTGGGTTTTGCTGAAGTTTCAGCCTTATAGACAACGGACAACAGTTAAACGCCTGAATCAAAAGTTAGCTAAACGTTATTTTGGGCCATTTCGAGTTTTGGAGAGGATTGGGTCTGTGGCATACAGAATTCAATTGCCTTCAGGAAGCAAGATTCATGACGTTTTTCATGTGTCTTTGCTCAAGAAATTTCAAGGATCCCCACCAGCGGATATTGCTCCATTACCAGATTATCCAGAGCCATTTTCTTCATATCCTGTGGCCATTGTTGATCAGCGGCAGATGGATACTTCGGAGGGACTTCAGCAGCAGGTTTTGATTGAATGGGCTGGAATGCCATGTGAAGAAGCGACTTGGGAAAATTTTACTGATGTGCAAGCTCTTTTTCCTCATCTCAACCTTGAGGATAAGGTCGTTTTTGCAGCAGGGGGTAATGATACGAATCAGATATTAGCCCAAGGAGAAGTTGGGCTGGAGCAGGATCAGTCCAATATGGTGAGGCCTGGGACTGCTGTTGCTGATGAAGAGGTGCCAGCTGTTATGCATGGAGAATCACGTGGAGGGAGGACACGTAAGAAGCCAGGTTGGTTAGAGGGATTTGTTACACCAAAGATGGGACCACGTGAGAAGAAGTGAGGCCGTTAGAATCTATTATAGGAAGTTAGGCATTGGGAAAATAAGCTGTGTAGAAGTTGATATGTTCATTGTGAACTTGGAGTTGCCTCGACTCGAAGAGAGGAATTTCTTTGTAATTCATTTCATTTGCCTTAGAAAGATATCACAGTACTGACGTTAAGCATTTTTTCATTCAATTCCATCTCGTTAATGTCTATAGATTGGTCTTGATTCTTATCAGAATCAAACTCATGTATTTGTTTATAGATATACAGTGTTGTTATTGGGACATTGGCTAAGGCGATGATCACATGATAATTTGACATCGTAATCACAAGAACTAGAAGTAAGTAACACCTTTTGCAGTGAAGAACAAACTTAACAAACTTGGTAAACTACTAAACTTTAACAAACTTTTTTTTTTTATTTTTTTATTATAATTTTTTAACAAACATATAAGATTACTAAATTTGTAAAAATTATTCCATTTTGATCTTTAAATTTGTACTGAATTATTGTTTGAGATATTGAATTGAAAAAATCTAACAAATTTAACATAAAAAAGATAAATCTAATTGCCACAAATTGAGTTAGAGAGACTATTTCACTCTTACAACCCGATCTATTTTTTTTTTGAAAAAAATAATTCATTCAAAAGCAAGGCAAAGTCAAACACAGTACAAACAAAAACACAGCAAAATAATTCAATTTCTCCCTAGCATCAACAAGAACACTAGACAAAACATCAACTGACGAGAGTGGGGAGTTTGCAACCCATTCAAGAGGACTCATCTTCGTGTCAGACAAATTGGCAAGACAATCAGTTGTCAAGTTAACGGATCTAGAGATCCAACTAAAGCTACAACCATATAAAGAACTGGAAACAAAAATAAAACCCTGACCAGATCCAGAACGCCGCCGCACAAAACCCATCGCATAAAACAAACGAACATGAGCAGAGAGCACACAGATCTGGGAAGGAAACTCGCCGAAAACCACCTAAACTTGAAAACCACCGTCGTAGAAGACACACAGAAAAGAGCGCCACCATAGAAGGCCAAAGCTAGGAGGCACCGTCGATAACCCTAATATAAAATAGGGTGAAATCTCTCATGAAAGAGAGAGATGATCCCTCATGAGGAGGGGTTTGAGAGAAAACTCGACTCTCATGAGAGAGAGGATTTTTTGGGCGGCTACAACCCAATCTATTGAATTTGATAGAATGGTCCAATCACTAAAGATTACGATTTTTTATGAATTGAAACATATATTTTATTTATGGATAAATTACACTTTGGTACCCTGTGGTTTGGTCATATTTCACTTTGGTACCATGTGGGTTAAAAAGTGACATTTTGGTACCCTGTGGTATTCTTCGTTAATACTTTGACACCTTTTGAAACTATTTTGTAATTTTAACCACAACAAATTTTGCAAAAATTATATTTTGACCTCCGAATTTTCAGAAAATTACAAATAGGTCACTGGATACATATTATCTAAGGACTAAAATGAAAACTATAAAAAAAATTGAGGGCCAAAATGTAATTTTTGCAAAATTTGTTATGATTAAAATTACAAAATAGATCCAAATGGTACCAACTACGGAGAATACCACAGAGTACCAAAATGTCACTTTTTAAACCACAAGGTACCAAAATAAAATATAACTAAACTACAGGATACCAAAGTGCAATTTACCCTTTATTTATTTAGGAACTCATTCATTAAATCAATACAAATTTATCAACCAATTATAATAAGTTTTCCTTTCATTTCATTAACATAACACTACTCCAACTTCTATTAGCACATATTGGAAGACATTACCATTACAATGAAAACCATAACCAAACATCATAATTTCATTTTCATTCCGATGGAATAACCTCCAATACATTCCATTATCAATTACTATTAATATTCCTATACAATTATTCTAACCGACTACAGTTATTAATTATCTTTTTAAATAATTTCACATCTTATTATCTCTATTAACAACAAATTATCCGAACACAATTTTACCATTTCATTTTATTGTCTTACTTTCTCCATTATCTTTACATTAATGGAATGGCCATAATGGCCACCGAAATAGGCCCTTAATATTTTCTACCTCTCTGCTCTTGTTATAATGCTATATCCAATTTGGTTGGATCCGAGAAAGCTAAAATTAGAATTAGGCCTCAAATTCAAGCTTTGCAACGAAAGTTTCTTCTCTTGGGTTATGATGCACTTAATTATTTGACAATAATTAAAGAAATAACACATAATATAGATTGTAAATGATCTATTTACACTTTTTTCTTTTTGCTAATAATTTGTGTGTACTTAATTATTCAGGATGTAATATTATGTTTTGCTGATTTAAATAAGTAGTATATATGTATTAGTATTACTATATTATATTCAATTATATATTGATAAGATAAGATATGGGTCGACTACCTGGATAGGCCCAAGAAAACCCAATACCTTGCTAGAACCCTAAGGTCCCTTAGACGAAGACATCTCTTTGGGAAACGCTCATAGGGAAAGTTTCTATTACACATCAGCACAAGAGATAACAAAGTTACCGATAATGGTCTCACACGATCGGTAGGAGACCACTCTACATACCAAACCTATAATAACCATACCCTACGTAACAAGCCAAGCCTATGACAGCGACATCTGAAGCCCTATAAATATGAAAGCTTTCAAAGTATGCAAACTGATACCATTATTCTATCCAAATTTTAACTTAGGCTTCAGAGGTTCATTTGGAGACTAAAGCCCCCATTTGAGTATTTTTCGCAAGACTTGAGGATAGCTTGGAAGCAGAGCGGATTTTGAACTTAATAGAGCTTCTATAAAAAATAAAAAACTTAATAGAGTATAAAATAGGGCTAATCAAATTTTTAAGGGTAAATTACACTTTGGTATCCTGTGATTAGGGCGGATCCACTTTGGTGCCATGTGGTTTGCTGGTCCTTTGTACTTTAGTTCCGTATGCATTTGACGGAAATCAGGCACCTGCGAGGCAAGTGGGTGGTTTAAAAACCAAAATCCTTCCATCTTTGCCATTTGAAACCCTAATATGCACTTTTGCTCTGAACTTTTTGCGTCTGACGACGACCGCTCCTTCATTGATGCGATTGTGGGTTTGGTTAAGAAGGAAGCTTCGATTGGAGAAGGATTTGGTAATTTGAAGGATGGGAGCGTTAGGGTTTCATGCGAAGTAGAAAGGAGAAAACATGGGTCAACTTGCGTTAGCTCATGTACTGTGTCCATTATTAGCTATGAGAAAAACTAAGCAGAAAAAAAAAATAGCATAAAACAAATTTGAACAGAAGTAACATGCAATATGAATTGGTGTTTATATATGCAAGTTGAGAAATCTAAAAATCTGCATCATTTTGCGCCCTTATTTACAAATTACAACTACTAAATAACCGACCATTGACAAGGAAAGAAAATGTGAGTTTGACAATATAATTCACAAATCACATGTGTTGCTGGCAGTGGAAGATATCCAATCACAGTAAGAAATCTAGAAGAATTTGAGCCAATCAAATCCGCTCTTGCTAACTTTGTCCTCTTGCTTCGAACATGATCCTAACGGCGTCGTTACGCTACCACCACCGTCCACGGCCGTCGTCGACGACTTCTTTGGGCAAATTAAGAAATTCCTTGACCCGAGCCCTATCAACCTCTCCTCTCTATTCAGATTAAGTTTCAAATGGTGAAAATGGAAGGATTTTGGTATTTAAACCACCCACGTGCCTCTCACGTGCTTGTTTTCCGTCAAATGCAGATTGAAATAAATCACAGGAGACCAATTCACTAACGGAGCAAACCACATGACACAAAAATGAAAAAAAATTTCTTTCAGGGTACTAAAATGGATCCGCTCCTAACCATGGGGTACCCAACTACATTTTACCCGATTTTTAATTCATAACTGCTTTTTTGGGAACAATAATAGACCAAAAAGTGATAGTGAGACACAAGCCCATATTGGGTTTTTCATCTAATAAGGCCCATAACCTCTCGTTAATTAATTAATATTACTGAAATATAATAATATCATTTATATTTTTTGTTCATAATTGAAGATTCATTTTTTCCATTAAAAAAATGTTGTTTATTATGAAGGTGGTACCGAAGACTGCAAGATTCTGATGGATCAGTTTCATCATGTTCGAACTGCCTTTCTTGAGCTCAAAAAGAGGTTGTATATATATAGAGAGCTTCTTCTTATAAATAAATAATAGAGAAAACATATTTTTAGTCTTTAAATTTATTTTAAAGATAAAATTTAGTTTCTAATGTTGCAGAAAATATTTTTTTTCATAAATATCGACTACTTAGTCTCTATACAATGATAACATTTCAAGTTTTAATGATTAAATAATTGAGAATTGTAAAATTTTTTTAAAGATTATGATATACACCCCTCGGGATCACCCCTCGGAAGCCGATGGCGCGGACTCCCCCTCGGACCTTTCGGAGGGACTAGTGATATACACTCCTCGGAATGACTCCTCGGAGTCAATATCAAGAACATAAAGGATACCCGGCGGAGAGGCAACCCGGGCATGTTCCCCCCCCACACTCAAGCATTTAATGCCAAGATATTGGCATTAAATGCAAGGATCCTTGAAAGCACGTGACAGGACAAGAAGGACACGCAAAAGGACCAAAACGCCCCCTGCGCGCAGACTAAACCATGAAAAGCACTCTTGGCTATCACTGACAACCAGGAGAGAAGGTTGGAAATCCCACCGTACCCTGGCAGTGATAGCTGTCACGTCAAAAGCAGAAACCTACACCAATCCCCTTTTCCTCACACATCCCGATTACACCCCCAACGTCCCAGAGAGAGACCTCGTACGAACATGGGACAAAGGGGAAGGAGGATAAAAGGAAAAGGGGAACCTTTCTAAGGTAACGACTCTCTCTCTCTAAAAATTATCCAAACTCTCCAGCATTCTCTCTCTAACTTAATCATCGGAGAAGAATCGCAGGGAACCCCCTGTGCATTCTTGTTCGCAGGTTCCGACGACCCCTACTTGCCGGAAACTGCCCCTCAACTGTGAACTCAAGGTTAGATTTATCCTAATCCAGCTTTGTAGTTTTCA
>QANZ01017129.1:4672-26073 GCA_003254925.1 Chamaecrista fasciculata
ATTAATTTCGTCCCCAAACTTAATTTACATCAACTGTCAATTTCACCCCAAATGTTTATTATATTTTTTATTTAAAATTTAATAATTATTAGAAATTTAAAATTAAAAAAAAATATTTTTTTATTATATTTTTAAGGCCAAAGTCCTATTTTGGTCCCTCAGTTATGCTCAGTGTTTCAAATTGGTCCCCCAGTTATTTTTTGTTCCATATTGATCCCCTAGTTATGCAAAATTTGACAAAGTTAGTCCCTCTAACAGTTTCCATCCATTTTTTCGTTAAAGAAAGATAAAATTCATTTTTAACTCCTAAAAGTTTAAATTTTTTGCATTAAGGACCTTTTTCTCTATAATAGAACCAAAATGTAAGAAAGAAGAAATAACTGAGGGTTTTAGTTTATTTTACACAAAAAACACAACCTCCTCTCTCTATCTCGTCTCTCTCTCTTCATCTGCTAAAAGTTTCAACACCAAAATTAAAGAAACTCCATTGTCCTTTCGATTTGGGTATAGATTGACATTGAAGAAGTCCCACTCCAACACAGTGCGATTCAATTTTAATAGTTTCAAAACCCATATGGAAAGAAACAATTACAAATCCACAATTTCCTAAATTCAAATGATGAATGAACTCAATCAGTTATCACAAATCTGATTTTGGATTCTAGCTAATCCCTCCCTCCAAGCATATAGCAACAGAGAGAACCCGCCATTACTCCCACATGACCTCGTCGACGAAGAGCAAGAGCTCCTCTCGTCGTCACTACTCTCCTCCGCCCACTGCAACACACTAGAATTTTATCTTTTTTTTTTAAATGAAAAAATGGATGGAAACTGTTAGAGGGACCAACTTTGTCAAATTTTGCATAACTGGGGGATCAATATGGAACGAAAAATAACTAGGGGACCAATTTAGAACACTGAGCATAACTGGGGGACCAAAATAGGACTTTGACCTATTTTTAATAAGATTTTATATTTTATTTTTAATTTTTTTAATAATATTTTTTTTGAAGTAGTGAGAAGTTATTTAACATTCTCAACTATTTTCACTTAATATTTCATGATAAAATTATTAATTTTGACCAACCTATACACTCCTCACACATATATTATAGTATAGATATAGATATTATTTTAGATACACACAAGTTTTTACCGCAAATTTAAAGGATTTTTCGAAAATTTCTAAACCTCTTTGTAATTTGCTTGAGAAAGATGTGTAATTTAATTTTTTTTACTCTTGTTTAGCTGCATTTTTTGAATTACAGAAATGTTTAGTTTCAGCTCCAATTATTGGAACTTACCCTTCTAGTTCAATTGTGTGATGTTAATGATTATGCATTATATATAGTATCATTGTACCAATGTATATTAGGGCAGTGTCATGTAGGGTGTTCAAAACCGTATCAAACCAATTTGACTAAACCAAACTCAATTGAATTAAAGCAAAACCGAACAATTGAGCGGTTTGGTTTGGTTAAAAATGCATAAAAATTGGATGGTTTGGTTCGGTTAACAATTTAGACATACAATTAACTGAACCGACCACTAGTATTTATATATAGCTATTTTTACTTATATTATGTTATATGTGATTACATTTCATAAAAAAATTATTAATTTTTTATCATCATTTGATTTTATTATATTTTTTTTATGTTATCTTATTGAATCGTAAAATTTGTTTTATCTTAGACAATAATTAACTACTATTCTTCGTTATACAATTTTATTCTCTCAAATTTCTAATCTTATTTGTCATTTTTTTATTTATTCTATAAATTATACTTATTACTCCAAAACACTAATTTTTTCTCTCTAATTTTATAATTAATTAATAAAAATAACTAATAAACTTGTTAACGGCTCAAACCGACCGCCCAAATCGCCTATTTATTTGGTTTGGTCAAACAAATTATTTTTAATTGCTTAGTTAAGAATTACTTCAAACCGATGTGAACAATCCGATTAAAAATTTAGTTCAAAACCACTTAAACCGCCCAACGAACACTTTAGTGTCATGGCAAAACACTTCATCCTTTGTACTATTCTACCAAAACCCTCAATGGAACCTGATAAATTACGCCACCATAGAAAAGAGAGCTATTTGTTGTAGTGTTTGCCTTCAATAAATGTACAAATCATGTTTATTAGGAAAGTTGTAGTACGTGTATAGTGAGTCAAGAGGGTGTCAGGGTTAACAAAATATATATATATATATATTAGAAATATGTACGTAAAATATGAAATTATTTAAAAATAATTTGTTAAGAGAGAATATCACAGGTTACTAAAGTGTCACTTTTTAAATCACCGGGTACTAAAGTAAAATATGACCAAACCATAGGGTACCAAAGTGTAATTTATCCTTTTTTTATGATTTAAAATATTAATGAAAATCAAAAGTAACTTGTTTGGGGTGAGACAACGAGAAAAGTGAGTGAGTTCTTTTTCTTTTTCTTTTTTAATTTTTTAATTCAATAATTTTGACTAACCAATAGCACCCTTAGACATATAATATAGTATATATATATTGGTAAAAAGTAATTCAATTAAAAATTATAAAAAAACAAAAAATAATCATGTGAATCATGGTGATTGACTAATTGCATTAATGAGAGAGAGAAAGTAGTAGATATGATTAAGTAACTTCCCACAATTTTAAATTAAAAAAATTTACAATTATAATAAAATAAAAATTATAAAAAATTAAATTTTATTGTAAATCATAGTAAAATAATTTTTTACTTTAAAATCATTATAATTATAAAATTGAAATTAATATTTGCATGCTCGTTAGAGCATGCAAAGCACACTAGTACTATTATATAAATGTGAGAATTGTTTTGGTAGGTCAAAATTAATTTTATTAAAAAATAGTCAAAGATAAAAAAAGTAATAGAGGGAGTTAATTAACCCACTACTTAGATGAAGAAAAAAAACACTTATCATTACTTCAAATAAAAAAAAATATTATTAAAATAAAATAAAAATAATAATATATAATAAAAAAATATTTTTTTATTAAAAATATAATAAAATAGTTTTCAATTTTAAAATTTTAATAATTATTAAATTTAAATTAAAAAAGTTTGCATTAAACACACTAATATATATCTCTATATGAAAAAAAATATTAAAAAAAATCATAATTTAAACTTGTAATAAACATATTCTTTTTCTTTGTAAATTTTTATCTATTTATTATATAGTATTGAAAAATGATATTTATTATTTTTATTCGAATGATAATCATTCCTATCTAATAGCTTAATCAATTTTATAGATTTTCAACATTTTATATCTAATCAATCAAATTAAATAATCAATTTCGATAGATTTAAATGGATGTCAAGCTTTCAAGTTTCAACAACCCTACTTATTTTTTTTTTTTTGGCCTGAAACAACCCTACTTATTAGGAAGACGTATTACTAGATCAAATGGTACAAGAACATTTTGGGCCATCCCTCTTCAGCAATTGGGTTTAGGTAGATGGGCTGGATAACATTGGGCCAAACATTTGAAACTCCTTATTGAAAGGGCCAGCCATGCCCAAACAATTCTCTAATAGTCTCATTAACAAAATTTAACATGGAGTAAACTAGTATTTTAGTCCCTGAATTTTGCAGGCGGTGGCAGTTAGGTCCTTGGATTTTGGAAATTGTACAACCCGGTCCCTGAATTATGCAAACGTGGAGCTAGTTGGTCCTTCTGTCTCCCAGGCATTGAAAAGAAATCTGATGTGGCACGTTAGGACGCTGACATGTCCCGTTAAGTGCTAATGTGGCCATTAACAGCCACGTCAGCACTGACTAAGCACAAAAAAATTCCCTCCATGAGTGCAAATTGCGCCACATAAGTATAAACAATAAAAAAAATGCAGACTTGCGTTTCAGTCCCTGGCTTTTATTATATCAAATCAGAAATTAAAAAAAAAATTGGTCCCTAAACTCTAAACCCCAACATGCTAACCGCTAAACCCTAATCTCTAAACCCCCATTCCAACATCATCATCATCATCATCGTCATCATCTTCATCATAATTTTCCCAGACATTGATTTTTTTTTAAAAAAAACTTTACTCATCCTCACTCTATCTCTCCTCCATTCGAGCATCATCATCATCATCTTCATCCTCATCCTCACTCTCTCTCTCCTCCGCTGTCCTCTTCCTCTTCATCATCCTCACTCGAAAATTTCTTCAAGAAAGAAACCCAATTTCCCTCGAAAATTTCTTCAGAGCCACTTCCAAATCCTTCCTCTCATCAAAATTATTCGTCGCCTTCTTCAATCAACCTTATTCTCCTTCTTCAATTCCTTATTCGCCTTCTTCTTCCTCCCCAAATAATAACCCAACACAGAAAACCCTCTCTTCTAGATTTGAATCAATGATTTCTTGAACGAAGAGGAGAGAATGAGTCGAAAAAAAGGAGAGAGTTGGAATGAGACGATCTTGGTCACTAGTGAAGAAGAGAGGGGTGGTGGCGGCAACGGGTGGAAGATGAAGAAGAAGAAGAAGAAGAAGAAAAAAAGAGAAAAAGTAGGAGCTTTGTGTGGTGGGGTGGCGGCGGTAGGAAGATTAAGAAGAAGAAAGAAAGAGATGAAGTAGGAGTTTTGTGTGGAAGATGGAGATGGAGATAAAATCAATTTAGGGTTCATGTTTTGCGTTTTTTTAAATTACGGTGTGAAAACAATTTAGGGTTTTAGGGTTTGGGGTTTAGGGGTTTTAGGGTTTGGGGTATAGGGTTTTAGGGTATAGGGACCAATTTGGTTTTTTTATTTCCAATTTAATAAAATAAAAGCCGGGAACTGAGTTACAAGTTAGGCTTTTTTTATTAATTCTTTATGCTTATGTGACGAGAATTATGCAAGTGACATGTTTTGTTTTTTTTTTTTGAGTTTAACCGATGCTGCCGTGGCAGTTAACGGCCACCTCAGCAATGAACAACACACTCAACGTCCTAACGTGCCACATCAGCTTTTTATTAACGCTTGGGTGACAGAAGGACCAACTTGCTCAATGTTTGCATAATTCAGGGACCGAGTTGTACAATTTCCGAAATCCAAGGACCTAACTGCCACCGCCTACAAAGATGGATGTCGATCCTTTACATTTTCGTTTCTACATTTGTTTGTACATTTTAGAAGGATAAAGGAAGAGATAGAGAGAGGAAGTTTGAATTTCACAAAATAATAAATAGGGAAAAATGCACTTTGGTATCCTGTGATTAGGACCTAATTCACTTTGATACTGTGAAAGAAAAAATTTGACACTCGACTACCCTGAAGTGAGCGCCGTTAGCACTTTGGTACCCTGTGGTTATTTTCCTCTCAATTCTCGCTCTCTTACTTTCTTACTCAATAAAGTTTAAATTTAAGGAGTTTATTACATATTTTTAGTATTAATTTGTTAGTTTATTTTTATTTTATTAAATTAAATATACTATTTTTAATTTACTTTATTTTTACTGGACTGACCCCGGTTGATCACTGAACCCTAAATGAGGGCTTCGATCACTTCAATGGCCAATCCGACTTTGAAACCTTGCTTAAAAGGACAACCATGAAGGGACAACGTGGTAATTGCACAATGTTGAATATATATAAAAGGAATTCCTAAACCTAATCAAAACAAGTAAGATTAAAGTGTAAATTTAGTCTCATATCTTTTACTGAGTTCCCAATTTGGTCATGTATTTTTTTTTGTTGCATGTTTGGTCTCATATCTTTGTTAAAGGTCCCAATTTGGTCCTATATCGTTTTTGGTCCCATGTCTTTTGGTCAAATTGCAGAATTTGTCCCATATATGTGCAAAAAAGGATCAACCGTTAGTTGACCCTTTTGCAAAGATATGAAACCACTTTTGCACCTGACCCAAAGATATAAAACCAATTTTGCAATTGATCCAAAGATATGAGACCAAAAGTGTAACAAAAATAATATGAGACAAATTGAGAACTGAACAAAAAATATGAGTTCAAATTTACGCTTTCACAAGTAATTATTCTTTCATTCTCTATTTAGACAAGCACGTTGACTTCATTTAAATATTCGTCGGCAAGCTAGTGAGCCAACGGCTTTGAAGGATGTGTTTTCAATTTTAAACTAATTCAAATCTCATACCACATTAATTGTAAGATATATTATGAGTAAATTATCCATAATTTGTTATAGATATATGTATATGCACTATGTGAACAACTGGCCAAATATATATATATATATATATATATATGAAGAAAGGACGAAGGTTACACTTTAACTACTCGAATTTTGATAAATCTTATTTATAATTCAATATTCATACTTGATTCTTTTAAATGTTTTTCTCATTATGTTTCAGTTTCAATGAAAAATATAAAGTCATCAGTCAATTTCTTGATGCCTTAAAAAGTTAGTATCTATTAACAAAGACTGAATCTAGTACAATAAATTAGTATTCCAAATATCATGAATCCAAATTCAAATTCTTATTAAGAGAAGTGTACACATTTTGTGTGTGAGAAACAAAAAAAAAGTTGATACTCATTCTAAAGAGTTAACTCCGTTTTTTCACAAAATTTACGATCCAAATGGAAAATAAATCTAATTAATTCTGTTCTGGTGATGAGGTTACATCACTCTTGACTTATATGCATTAGTGAGGAACATGTGAATATGTGATGTCTTCTCTCTTTTTAATTATAGTACAGAAAACATAGGGTGCACATATATAAACCACGAGAGAGAGAAATTTTGACAAAGATACAAAATTTATGTGGTGCCTTAATACCTAGGAAAAACCTTTACTTGGGGTTCATTAGTTTTGTGTAAATTATAGTAAAGATTGAACCTTTTGTCTTGTTTGTGGTTCAAAACTGAGATATTCATCAATGGAGGGTGGGGGTAATAATTCGTCATTATGGAGGAACACAAATGAAAGTTGATGATGATGAAGAAGCTCTTAAATGGGTTGCTATTCAGAAACTTCCTAATATTACTCGTTGAGAAGAGGTTTGTTTGTTTCAGCACAAGGAGAGGCCAATGAGGTTGATATACACAAACTTGGATTGCAAGAAAGGAGAAATTTGCTTCAAAGGCTTGTGAATAATGCCCAAGACGACAATCACAAGTTTTTGCTCAAGCTCAGGGATCGAATTGAAAGGTGAGGAGGACCCTATTTTGTTTATCGAGAAAACTTATTATTTGGTCTTTGAATTCACAGAGAATTCATGAATCAGTCCTTAGTGACAATTTGGCCCCTGAATTTGAATTGAATGTATTTTTTTGGTCCTTAAGTTTGTACGAAATCAATACTTTTTAGTCTCTGAATTTTGACAGGGACCAAATCGTTAGCAATTGTAATAATTCAGAGATTGAGTTATATATTTTGATTATTCAGGTACTCATTTGTTGACTTAGTATAAGTTCAAGGACCAAATAATAAGTTTTCTCTTGTTTATTTAAATAAACTAATATTTTAGACCTTGAATTATATGGACGATGCCATTTTAGTTGATGATCTTTTGAAATGTTTGATTTAGTCATCGAAAGTTTATGACTCGTAATTTATTATTCACTCAATGAATGCCTTGTCACAGTATAACTCAATTCACGAAGGGAGTAAATTACAATAAATCATTGATGATTGAATTATAAGGACTAAAATGAAAATACCTATATAATTTAGAGACCGAATACTTTTCTTTATTTCATTGACAAGACTGAATAATCTGGAGATTATTTTTTCAATCCGTATACCAAATGCTCTGTAAGTCCAATTTCTACAATTGTATAATGATATGATTTCTCAGAGTTGGAATTAGTCTTCCTACAATAGAAGTCCGATTTCAGCACTTGAAAGTGGAAGCAGAAGCTCATGTAGGAAGCAGGGCTTTACCTTCATTCTCTAACTTCATAGTGAACATAGTGGAGGTAAAATATATAGAGGATCTAATTGCAATGTGATTAATTTATTGAAGAAGATTCTAATATAATTTTCTTTAAAGGACCTATTGCACTTTGTTCACGTGATTCCAAGTAGGAGGCAGCATATAAATATCCTGGAGGATGTTAGTGGAATAGTCAAGCCTGCAAGGTAGGTCATTATAAGATTGGCAAAAGTACTTGTTTGTTTGGTTTCTTATCTGTCAAATTCAATTTGGTTTTTCATGTTTAATTTGAATAGATTTTAATTTGTCCTTTATATTTCCTAAATGATTCAAGTTTTTCATATTACATATATCGTATGAATTTGTCATAAATTATGAGTAAATAAATAATTTAGTCCTTAAAAGATCACCGAGTTGACAATTCAGTTTTTGAAAAATTGAAACACATAATTAGTTCCCGAGAGACTAAAAACAATATACTTTATAGTGCTTGAAAGATTAAAACAGTATATTATGTAAAAAAGGACTAATAATTATACTGTTTTGATATTTGAAGGACTATACTAAAACTAAGTTTTAGTATAATTATAACAACATCCTCCATTTTCCTCTGTCCAGAATGACATTGCTTTTGGGCCCTCCAAGTTCTGGGAAGACCACGCTCTTGTTTGCCTTGCCCGGAAAACTCGACTCCAACCAAATTAAAGGTTAAAAAAAAAAAACAAAAAATAAAAAATGAAGACTAAAGTGTACTTTTGGTCTCATACAACTTTTGCTCAGGTCTCTTACATCAAAAAAAAATTTTTGCTCAAGTCTCAATTTGATCCCGTAATTTTTTTTTGTTGCACTTTCGATCTCATATCTTTTGCTCAAATACAAAATTGGTCTTATATGATCTCATATCTTTGTAAAAGGTTTCATCGTTAGTCCCACAATGTGGAACCTTTTGCAAATATATGAGACTCATTCTACAACCTAACCAAAAAATATGGGACCAATTCTGCAACCTGACCCAAAGATACGAGACCAAAAGTGCAACCAAAGAAAGTTGAGACTAAATTCAGACTAAAAGTGAACATTCGCGCAAAAATTTAATAAAATTGTTCAACAAGACAACAACAAAGGTTTTAAAATTTACGAATGAACTATATATATATATATATATATTCATGTCTTCCCTTATCAGTTATCTAGAAAAGTGACTTATAATGGTCATGAGATGAACGAGTTTGTACCCCAGAGAACTGCAGCTTATGTCAGTCAAAACGATCTTCATATTGGAGAAATGACAGTTAGGGAAACCTTGGCTTTCTCAGCTAGATGCCAAGGAGTTGGGGTTCGTTATGGTTAGTCTATAATGAGATTATATATATTTTTCTCTTGGAATTTCATCAACAATAGTATTCAAAACAATAAGCAAAGATTTCGGTCAAAATCTCGTTTTGATCCTTGAACTATAGGGTGAATTCCGTTTTGAGTCTTAAACTATTTTTTGTTCTGTTTTGATCTTTAAGCTTCCTTACTTGTTAATTAGTCCCAATCATGATTTTGCATGGTTTCTTTTGTTATTTCAGATATGGACACCTGACTTGGATGATTTTTCTCTCAGGTGTTCTAATAAATGAGTTGACAGTGAAATTTTTTTTCCTTCTTAAAAAAAAAAGTCAACCACCAACTAATTTCTATTTTGTGACTAAGAATGAAAATAATTTTTTTTTCTTCTCTGCCAACTCATTTATTAGGAAATGTGTGATCTAGGCAGAAATCATTTTTATCTTGACTGTTTAGGATGATATAACACTAGAAACCAGACAAATCACGTTTTAGACTAAGGGTGGAACAAATAGAAATATTTGAGGACCAAAATGGAACAAAAAATAATTTAGGGACCCAAACAGAAAGGAGCCAAGACGAGGTTTTGTCACAAATTTAAGATGAAAATAAAGGTTTGATCATATATGTTATTTGGATTTGAGGACCAAAATGGAACAAAAAATAATTTAGGGACCCAAACAGAAAGGAGCCAAGACGAGGTTTTGTCACAAATTTAAGATGAAAATAAAGGTTTGATCATATATGTTATTTGGCATTCTATAGACTTGCTAGCAGAGTTGTCCAGAAGAGAAAAAGAGGCAATTATAAAGCCTGATACAGATTTAGATGTCTACATGAAGGTAATGATATTTTGAGAGCTTCTTCTATTTTTATTCCCTACATATAAATTGAATGATTGATAATCAAGTGGTTGTGACCTTTTGAATTTATAATGTGTAGGCTATTGCAACAGAAGGGTAGAAGGCAAATCTGATAACAGATTATGTTCTAATGGTAAAACCAACACATTCTAAACATTCTCTAACTTCTCATTCACCATAAATCCTAGGCTTAATTGCATAAAACTCTGCTGAACTTTAGTCACTCTGCGAAAAATTCATTGAACTTTGAAAAGTAACTAAAAAACCCTTTCAACTTTTGATTTTGTGCAAATAACCTTTTTTGTTAGAAAAAATTCATTAAAAAACTCAAGAAATTTTTAATTTTGGCCAAAGGACTATTTTGGTCCCTCTGTTATGCTCATTGTTCCAAATAGGTCTCTCAGTTATTTTTCGTTCTATGTTAATCCCTCAGTTATCCAAAACATGTCAAAGTTGGTCACTCTAACGTTTTCCATCCATTTTTCTGTTAAAAAAAAGGAAAAATAAACTTTCATCCCCAAAAGTTTTATTTTTTTTTTAGGGTAAATTACACTTTGGTACCCTGTGGTTTGACCCTATTTTACTTTGGTACCCTGTGGTTTGAAACTTGACACTTTGGTACCCTGTGGTATTCTCCTTTAATACTTTGGTACCCTTTGGAGCTATTTTGTAATTTTAACCATAATAAATTTTGCAAAAATTACATATTGACCCCTAATTTTTTTTTAAAGTTTTCATTTTAGTCCCTAGATAATATGTATCTAGGGACCTATTTGTAATTTTTAAAAACTTTTTGGGGTTAATATGTAATTTTTGCAAAATTTATCATGGTTAAAATTACAAAATAACTCCAAAGGGTACCAAAGTGTCAAGTTTCAAACCACAGGGTACCAAAGTGAAATAGGGTCAAACGACAGGGTACCAAAGTGTAATTTACCCTTTTTTTTATATTAAGGTCCTTTTCTTTTAATAATAGGATCGAAACGTAAGGAAAAGAAGTAAATTAAGGTTTTAAGATTCAGTATCGTGATCGGAAATAGGATTGGGTGCCGATCGAGAGCCCAATTCTGGGTTCTCGTTGTAATTCGAAATTGCAGATTTTTCAGATTCAGAACGCTCCATTCTCCCTCTACCCTAATAATGGAGATGATAGCAAACAATAATAATTAATTAAAAATAGAAGTAGGTGGGTAGCAAAGCAACACTGGAAAATGAGGAGAATGGGAGAATGCGGTGGCGAAGTTTGAATCGTTCAACGAGAACAGTGAGGTTGATTTCTCTTCTGAAGATGGAGAGAGAGAGAGAAAAAAAACTTTTGTATTTTTGGACAAATTCACTTAAAATCTTAATTTACTTCCTTTCCTTACGTTTTGATTCTATTATAAAAAGAAAAGGACCTTAATATAAGAAAATAAAACTTTTGGGGTTGAAAGTTTATTTTTCCTCTTTTTTTAACGGAAAAATGGATGGAAAACATTAGAGGGACCAACTTTGTCAAGTTTGGATAACTGAGAGACTAATATGGAACGAAAAATAACTGAGGGACCTATTTGGAACAATGAACATAACAGAGGCACCAAAATAGGACTTTGACCTTTAATTTTTGACTATTATTAATTAAAACAAAGGTTAATTTTAATTAATGTATAATTTAACAACAATCATAAAATTATAAAATTACTTCAATTGTTTTTAATGAAAATCTTAACCAAAGAGGTCATTTGTACAAAATCAAAAGTTCAAAGAGTCTTTCATCATTTTTCAAAGTTCAGGGGATATTTGGAACAATGACTAAAAGGAAATTTTGTGTATTTTAGCCTAAACTTATGGGCTTAGTTTTGTCACTCTCTTTGCTTTTTATGCATAGATTCTGGGACTGGAAGACTGTCCTGCAGGGATGGCACCCGCGCGGGGCGGGGCCGGGGGAGGCACTCCCCGTCCCTGTCCCCGCCAACTAAACATTTCCCCGTCCCCGTCCCCGATCCCCGCTGTGGGGAATTTTTTCTCCCCATCCCCGTTCCCCGCTGTCCCCGCGTTCCCCGCGGGGATCCCCGCAGTTTTTTTTTCCAAAAAAATATTAACATTTCTAATTAATTCAAAGGATAATCTAATAAATTATAAAATTCCATCCAAAACACAATACAATAAACCTCAATCACAATAAAAATTAATACAAAATACATAAAGTATTGAAAAATAAATTAACATAACATCCTAAAATCACTATAAACACCCTAAAATCACCATAAACAATTCATCCACAAGTCTTCAAGCAATTGAAGTCTCCTAAAAAATAAAACAATACAGTTTAGTCCAGAATCATTTAAATGAAACTAATACAATCATCAACTTCATTCTACACAAAAATAAAACAATACAGTTTAGTCCAGAATCATTTAAATGAAACTAATACAATCATCAACTTCATTCTACACAAAAATAAAACAATACAGTTTAGTCCAGAATCATTTAAATGAAACTAATACAATCATCAACTTCATTCTACACAAAAATAAAACAATACAGTTTAGTCCAGAATCATTTAAATGAAACTAATACAATCATCAACTTCATTCTACACAAAAATAAAACAATACAGTTTAGTCCAGAATCATTTAAATGAAACTAATACAATCATCAACTTCATTCTACACAAAAATAAAACAATACAGTTTAGTCCAGAATCATTTAAATGAAACTAATACAATCATCAACTTCATTCTACACAAAAATAAAACAATACATTTTAGTCCAGAATCATTTAAATGAAACTAATACAATCATCAACTTCATTCTACACAAAAATAAAACAATACAATTTAGTCCAGAATCATTTAAATGAAACTAATACAATCATCAACTTCATTCTACACAAAAATAAAACAATACAGTTTAGTCCAGAACCATTTAAATTAAACTAATACAATCATCAACTTCATTGTTGGACTAAATTTTGATATAATTAATTATTTATGTTTTTGATAATTTGCAAAAATTTTGTTTAACTATGTGTTTGGACTATATTGCAACATCCGTTATCTTTTATCAAACACAGGGACTAATTTGCAACTTCTGAATATATTTCTGTCCCATTTCATGTTTTATCTCAAGGTCTAATATTCATGTTTATGTATGCTTAATGTATTATATGAGAATATGCCTTGTAGGGACTATATTGCATAAACTAAGAGTTTGATGTCCCAATATGTATTTTCAGACTAAGCCAAATGATACTTATTTTCATATCCTATGATTTTCACAGAACATATTCCTAAAAATCATTCCTCAGGATTCGTTGGTGAATTTACTCAGTTGTTTGTGAATTTATTGCCACATGCCTAATTGAATTAAGAATTAAATGTTTGTTTTGCACTTCATTTGGAAATAAATTAAAGGCATGAATTGAAATTTCCTATATCAGATGCGTCATTATGACAGATTAGCATGATTACATTATTTCCTTGATCCTATCATTAAAGCTGAAATATTCTATATCAGGAAACAATGCAAATTGAAAAAGATCAAATTTGAGCTTAACAAACAATTATTTACAATCTGAAATCTTGGTTAATCGGAATTAATACAATATATTAATTACATTATTTCATCTTGCAGGTCAACTACAATTCAGATCCTTCACTTATGACAATTAGCAAAATCAAAGGAAATGCCTATTTGATGTTGTCATTCCTATCTTCTACAACGGCTAGCTCTGGTTTTATATAAAAGAATGAAGTTCTGAAGTTGAAAAAGGAGAGAGAAGCGATCTAGAAAGTTGCTGTGTGCAAAATCATCAGTTCTCCACGTTTAGACTTCCTCCTGCTAAGTGCAGTCTTCCTGATGTGTGCAGAAGACCTTCCTGCTGTGTGCAGACATCCTTCCTGGTGTGTGCAGACTTCCTGAAGCTTTGTGCTTCTTGTTCATGAGCGAAAATCTCTTTGTGAGATAAATCAAAAATCTTCTTCATCTTGTATTCTTGAGTGTGAAATCTTTAAGGAAGTGATAGTGAGCTCTTAGGGTGAAACCAGTGTTGGTGAACCGTGTGTTGTTCCTTGTAGAGCAATATACTTAGATACTTTCCTTAGAGTCATTTGGGTTGTGTTGTAAAACCAAGTTGATTATCCCATGTTGTATGGTTTAAGGAAGTGAAGGTGAACTCCTAGGGTGAAACCTTTGTAGGTGAGCCGTGTGTGGTTCCGTAAGGAGTAATATACCGAGAGACTTCCCTTAGAGCATATGTGGGTTAAGTTGTAAAACCTGTAGGGTGATCCCAAGCTTCGTGCAGATTGTATTTTGATACAATATATAAAGAGACCTTTAGCTGGTTGGTTAGAGGTGTGGATGTAGGATAAGGGAAATTTCCGTATCAAGGATCATACCCTTATTTGAACCACTAAAAGTTTTGGTGTGTTTGTTCCTTAACTTAACTCTTTACATTTCCTGAATATTTATTTTTGTTAAGGAAACTGTTTTTACGCACTTCCTGAACATTTTATTCTACACTGATTTTAAAGGAAGCTGCGTCCAGGAACATTGTTATTTCCTAACAATATTTTTCAAGGAAGTACGTTCAAGGAAGTGTCAGACTTCCTGACAAGGCTTTTTCAAGGAAATATATTTTCAGGAACAACTTAGTTTTTGAATATACTCTTCTAAGTATAAGGAACTGTCATACTTCCTCTGGAAGCTTTTCAAGGAACGAATTTTCAGGAAAAGATTTTAAAGTTTCCAATTCACCCCCCCTCTTGGGATATTTTCACTATCTTAATTTCTAACAATTGGTATCAGAGCAGGTCCTCTATTTTGTAGGTTTAACCACCTTGAGAAAAAGATCAAATAGTGAAAATGCAAGAAGGATATCCTATGGATGTCCCTCCATTCTTTGATGGCACCAACTATATTCAATGGAAGTTGAGGATGAAAGTATTTATTGAAGGAGATGCGGCAGTTTGGAATGAAGAAGAGTACAATAAGCGTGAACTAAATGCTAGAGCCATATAGTACTTACACTGTGCAATGAATGGTGATATGCTCAGAAAATTATCTTGCTGCACAACTGCTAAGGAAATGTGGGATAAGCTTGAAGATCTCTATGAAGAAAAATCTGAACAAGAGCTTCCCACAATTTCTAAGGAAACCTCAAAGGAACCTAATGTTGAAAATCTTTGCTTGATGGCCATTTCTGATTCTTCTACAAAGCAAAGAAATATTAAGGTAACATGTGTAAATTTTGATTATAATGATATCATTCTTGACGATTTAAATATTGATGATGTTACTCAAGAAGAGGTAGAAAGCAATGCTTTTTCTAATTTAAGTATTGATGATGTGATTAATGAATTAGAAAAAGTTTTAGAATCTTATTATGAGCTTAAGTGTAAGTACAAACACTTGCGTAAAGAATATTTTGATCTTGAAAATAAATTTGTTGAGAAAGCAAGTGATCATGAAAATAGTTCCTTAGTTGAGGATGTTAATACCATCAAGAAGGAATGTCATGAAAAAGAGGAACTTCTTCAGGAAGCACATACCCTTGAGAAGGAACTCATAGAAAAGGTTAATTTCCTTGAAAGTGATAATTTGAAATTGAAAGTTGATAATGAGGAAATTAATAAAATGAACAAAGTCCTTAGAAAGGATCTAGAGAACTTTTCAGGAAGTAGCAAAAAGTTTGACATGATGTTAGGATCACAAAAATGCTACTATGACAAAAGAGGACTAGGACATGATATCGATATGAGATTTAAAGGACGTCCTGGAAAGAAAAGTTTAGATTCACATAAAAGGAAGTTCATATCCTTTATAAACAAAACCTGTTATAAATGTAGAAAGAAAGGACATCTAGCTAACGATTGTGATAATTTTGGTAATTCATGTAAAGTTAGAAATCCTTTTATTGTTACTAAACAGGTTTGGGTTCTCAAAGGATCTGTTGCAGGATCCAGAACTAACAATGTAAGGACCCAAGGAAAGGATCATACCCTTATTTGAACCACTAAAAGTTTTGGTGTGTTTGTTCCTTAACTTAACTCTTTACATTTCCTAAATATTTATTTTTGTTAAGGAAACTGTTTTTACGCACTTCCTGAACATTTTATTCTACACTGATTTTAAAGGAAGCTGCGTCTAGGAACATTGTTATTTCCTAACAATATTTTTCAAGGAAGTACGTTCAAGGAAGTGTCAGACTTCCTGACAAGGCTTTTTCAAGAAAATATATTTTCAGGAACAACTTAGTTTTCGAATATACTCTTCTAAGTATAAGGAACTGTCATACTTCCTCTGGAAGCTTTTCAAGGAACGAATTTTCAGGAAAAGATTTTAAAGTTTCCAATTCACCCCCCCTCTTGGGATATTTTCACTATCTTAATTTCTAACATTCATTCTACCAAAAACTGATTATACACCCCTCTAGCTGCTATATATAGTTCTTGAGGTTTTTTTCCACTAATAATTTAGTTTTAAAACATATACTGTATTATCTTGAATATATTGTATTATATTGTACTGAGAAAGGTGTACCTCAAGGTCCAAATTAAAGTGGATCTCATCTCCGATTCAGCAAAACACACAAAATTCTACAAATACAAACACAACACTATACAATGGAAGTCACCAAGAGGTAAATTATTAGGAGATAACTGTGAGGTAGGATGTGAGGTAGGATATAAATAATGTCGCAACCCTTTAATTAATGTATGAAAATATATAAACAAACATAAATCAGAGAAATTAGAATACAAATCTGAATTAACTAAAACTTGCAATGTGGGAAGTATTCGGAGTTGAAAGGAAGAAAGGAACTCACACAATTTCCTCACTTGCCATAGATGCCGAGAAGATGGTGAACTGTCGAACTGACTATGACCACCGGTGATGGCTGGCCGACAACAACGGAGATGGCGAACTAAAGAGAAGACGACGGAAGGTGATGGGAGACGATAGAAGACGACGGACGACGACCACCGGTGTCGTCTGACCAACGGGCAACAGCGGCGGTGACCTTGGTGATGAGAGGCAACAGTGGCGGCTAGGTTATGGAGGAAGAGGAAGAAGATTTAGCAAAGGAAATGAAAAGGGTTTTGAATTTGAGAGTGAGAGTGACTATGCGTATGCGGCTAGGTTAGATTTCACAATTCGGAGAGAGGTGGCTAGGTTAGATTTCACAATTCGGAGAGAGGTTTGTGAGTTGTGATTGTGTGTGTATGAGGATTAATGGTATAGTAATCCAAGGGCCTAAAATCAATCATCAAATTTAAATCTAACGGACAGAAATTATCTATGTAATAATAATAATAAAAAAAAATATATAATATATATATATATAATTCGGGAACGGGGACCCCGCGGGGCGGGGTACATACTACCCGTCCCCGTCCCCGAACTCTCTTCGGGGTCAAAACCCCCCCCCCCCCCCACCCCGTCCCCGACCCAGCGGGGAAATTTTCCCCGCATCTGGGGACCCCCGCGGGGCATCTGGGGACCTCCGCGGGGCAATCCCCGCGGGGATCCCCATTGGTGGAGATTTTTTGCCATCCCTACTGTGCTGATACTATTGTAGGAAATGCAATGTTAAGAGGTATCTCTGGTGGAGAAAGGAAACGAGTAACAACAGGTAAAACAAACTTTGATTTCAGTATTAAAAAGCAGAACAATTTTTTTATTAACTCAAGGAATTGATTATGAAAGAATCTTGAATAATTATAAAAGCTCTTATAGAATCTTGCTACTCAATATGACAAGGTCAAGAGTCACCCAGCTGCTTTGACAACCAAGAAGTATGGAGTGGGAAAAATGGAACTCTTGAAAGCTTGCTTGTCAAGAGAATATTTACTCATGAAGCGCAATTCATTTGTCCATGTCTTCAGGCTTTTCCAGGTAGGTTTAGGCTTCAGAAGATTTCACTTTAACATCTAGTTAATGGTTTAGGAACATTTTCATAACCTTTTTCGAATTCTTTTCCAGCTTGCTATAGTTGCACTTATTGCCATGACCATCTTCCTTCGAACTGAGATGCACAAGGACTCAGTGGCCGATGGAGGGATATATGCGGGTGTATTGTTTTATGCTATTGTTGTGGTCATGTTCAATGGGATGGTTGAACTTCCTATGATTGTTTCAAGGCTTCCTATGTTTTACAAGCAAAGGGACTCCCTCTTCTTCCCTGCATGGGCTTATGCTCTTCCTTCATGGATCCTCAAAATCCCCCTAACACTTTTTGAAGTGGGTGTTTGGGTACTCCTTACTTACTATGTAATTGGATTTGATCCAGATGTTGGAAGGTAAAACTTAGGAAAAAGAGATATACTATCAAGATTACCAAATCCCTTTTTGTCTGAATGAGTCTAACTCAGTATGTAAATAATATAATATTCATGTGTCTACCTAATGCAGATTGTTCAGGCAATTCCTTATTCTTGTGCTTGTGAACCAAATGGCTTTTGCATTGTTCCAATTTATTGCAGCATTTGGTAGAGACATGACTGTGGCTCTCACATTGGGATCCTTTGCATTAGCCATCCTAGTTTCCATGAGTGGTTTTGTCCTGTCAAAAGGTATCATATAGTCAAATAGATAAGCAAAATAATCCTAATCATACTTTTCTCATGATGTTAAGCACTTACAGTGCCTTCTATTTTCTTTGCCTTGTTCCACAGATAACATAAAGAAATGGTGGACATGGGACTTCTGGATATCACCTATGATGTATGGACAGAATGCCATAGTGAATAATGAGTTCCTAGGGAAGAAATGGAGACATGTAAGTTTATGGCTAATCTATTTGTACTTTAATTTATTGTGCAAGTCTTATCTTATTCCCCTAACTTTCTGATGTCTTGATGTTATGTCTTATGAAAGGTTCTTCCTAATTCAAGGGAACCGCTAGGAATTGAAGTTTTGAAATCTCGAGGGTTCTTTACACAATCTTATTGGTATTGGATTGGCGTTGGGGCTTTAATTGGATATGTTTTATTGTTCCACATAGGCTACATACTATCTCTCTCTTACCTGAATTGTATGATTCTCCACACCTTAAATAGTTACATGTTCATTTACTGAGAAAAAAAGTGTAAAGTACTGATTTTAAACATGGATATGTAGCAATCGGGAATCATCAGACTGTTAATTCAGAGCAAGATCAAGAAGAGGATACTGGTAACAAAAGAATCTTATTTATCAAAGCTCAAAAAATCTTACTCGAGTCAGCATTCAAAGAGAGGTATATTAATTTATCTTTGTGACCAAAGCATCAGTAGTAATCTATATATGAGTAATATGACTTTAATTTACATTATACCACATGGTTTGAAAATTGGGCAGAAAGAAATGATGAATGCATAAGCAGAGGTACTCAGTCTTTGTCCACGAAGGAAGAAACTGTTATGGAGACAAATAATGACAAGTAAAGAGGAATGGTTCTTCCTTTTGAACCACATTCTATTGCCTTTGAAAAAGTAACATACTCTGTTGACATGCCACAGGTAATATAGAAGTAGAAATATCATAAAGAATCGGACAAGGATGATTTTATATAAATTTAGACAAGGCCAAAGTCCCAACTTGGTCCCATATCTTTTTTTGTTACACTTTTAGTCCCATATCTTTAGGCCAGGTCCCAATTTGGTCTCATCTTTTCTTTTGTTGCAAATTTAGTCTCATATCTTTGGGTCAATTACATAACTGGTCCTATATCTTTAATTCAGGTGCAAAAGTGGTCTCATATCTTTGCAAAAAAATCAACTAACGATTGATCCTTTTGCAAAGATATGGGACTAATTTTGCAACCTGACCAAGAGATATAGGACCAAAAATGATATGGGACCAAATTGGGACCTTTTGCAAAGATATAGGACCAAAAGTGCAACAAAAAAAGATACATGACCAAATTGACAACTGAGCAAAAGATATGGGACTAAATTTGCACTTTGACCTTTAGACTATTATTTGTCAAAATATTTTACTGAATCAGTAAATCCTTGAACTAAATTTGTAGGAAATGAAGAGCCAAGGTGTTGTTGAGGACAAGTTGGTTCTTTTGAAGGGAATCAGTGGAGCTTTTAGGCCAGGTTTTCTCACTGCACTGGTGGGTGTCACTGGTGCTGGTAAAACAACTCTATTGGATGTACTAACTGGTAGAAAAACTAGGGGATATATTGGAGGGAACATCAAGGTTTCTGGGTATCCAAAGAAACAAGAAACATTTGCTAGAATATCTGGATACTGCGAGCAAAATGACATCCACTCTCCTTATGTTACAATATATGAATCTTTGCTGTATTCAGCATGGCTCCGATTGTCACCAGAAGTCAATGCTGAAACTAGAAAGGTTCGTATTTGAATCCTAAACCTTTTATAGTTCTCAATAAGCAATTGGAAAGCTAGAAGAAAAAAAGATGAATGAGACAAAAATAAACACTTGAATGATTTTGGAACTTTTAAATGGTGGCGGATGTTCATTGAGGAAGTCATGGAACTTGTGGAGCTAAACCCCTTAAGGCATGCACTAGTTGGATTGCCTGGTGAGAATGGTCTCTCCACAGAACAACGCAAAAGGTTGACTATTGTAGTTGAATTAGTGGCAAACCCTTCTATCATATTTATGGATGAGCCAACTTCTGGGCTAGATGCAAGAGCTGCTGCTATTGTCATGAGAACGGTTAGGAACACAGTGGACACTGGAAGGACAGTTGTCTGTACCATCCATCAGCCTAGTATTGATATATTTGAATCATTTGATGGGGGTGAGATATGTTGGGCTACAAGAGAAAATAAGAGAAGACAATATCAAGATATAAAAAGTTAGTAAACAAAAACCGCGTAGTATTAAGCCGAGGCACGGATATCTCGCTCTCTTTAAGGTAATTCACGCCCTCCACGGGTAGAAACTTTGTCTATTTTTCCGGTGTAGTGGTACACGGACGCGTCACCTCCAGGATACAACGGCCAAACACTCGCCTTTTTGAGTCTACAACTTCTACACAAAGAAGTAGACAAGACTCTACTCCCACACCTTTCTCTACCCAAAAGACACAAGTATTTTTCTCTCACTTTCACACTTAGTATTGTTCATATATCTTACTCAAAAAAACTCCAACACTCATATATATAATACACTCCCTCACACGCTTGTTTTTTTTTTCAATCCAGCCGTTGAACACACATTGAAGGCACGTTATAACAAGTTTAATGATTGAAACGGTGCATAATTGCATAATTGCAAAATAGCATAATTGGGATGGCACGTTATACACTTGGGCAACGTACATAATTCAAAAGTCATGATAATATGTATTAAATTCTTTATTTATAATAATATACAATAAAAAACCAACA
>QANZ01017129.1:28655-50604 GCA_003254925.1 Chamaecrista fasciculata
ACATTAAATTCTTTCTCATCTTAGGAGTGTAAAGAACATTCTTAAGAGTGAGAGTACGACCAGAAGTAAAATTTAATTCTACATTACCTTCACCCAAAATTTGAGTAGTATGGGAATCACCAAGCATTATGTCTCTAGGTTTCTCATAGGGTGTATATCCTTTAAACCAATCTTTGTCATAACATACATGCCTAGTGGCCCCAGAATCTACCCACCAACCTTTTGAATCACCAACAATATTAATCTCACTTATCATGTCCACTAAGGGCTCCTCAACATTATTGGCTTGTGGTACATTACCTTTATTTCGGTATCTACAATTCTTTGCCATATGACCCTTTTTACCACAAACGAAGCATGAATATTGAAATTTCTTGTTGGAATTATTTTGGGTGGAATTCCCTTTAAAGTTGCCATTTTTTTATGACTTTTTCATGTTTTTACCAAAGGGTTTCAATTGAGCATTTTGCTTCATATTTTGACCTTGAGGCAAAGTGTCACTGGTTCCAAGAGCATTTACCTTATTTATTAAATTAACATTACCATTTTGTGCCATAAGAAGATCTTGATTTCTAGCCTCCTCTTCAACTCGGATCCTTGTAATGAGACTTTCAAGGCTTGTCTCCTTTTGCTTGTGACGTAGAGTTTTTTGAAACTCCCTCCATGATGGTGGTAGTTTGTCTATGATCCCAGCCACAATGAGGTTGTCTTCAATTTGTATCTCTTCTGATCGCACCTCATGTGCCAACATTTGAAACTCTTAAGTTTGCTCCACCACAGACTCTTCATCCACCATTTGGAAACGAAAGAAGCGACTCGCAGCATACTTTTTTGCACCAGCTTCCTCAGTATCATATTTTTTCTGCAAGGCTTTCCAAATCTTTTTGGCAGTTTCATATGATTTCTCATAATAATCATAAAATTCGTCAACCAAGCAATTAAGTAAATAATAGCGACAATTAAATTCATCTCTCTCCCATTTTTCTGTTTTTTCAGCATGATTTTTCTTTTCATCATCACTCATAGAATCAGTAGAAACTTTTTTCGGATTCTTCTCAGTGAGTACATAAGAAACTTTTAACAAATTAAGATAAAACAAAACCTTCCCTTTCCACCTCTTAAAATGAACGCCTTTGAAACAGAAGGGCTTGTTAAGATCACCAACTCCACTCTTATTTTCGGTTGTAGCATCCATGATAAAAAAAAATTGAATTACCTTAAACTTGTTGGGGCTACAAGAGAAAATAAGAGAAGACAATATCAAGATATAAAAAATTAGTAAACAAAAACCGCGTGGTATTAGGCCGAGACACGGATATCTCGCTCTCTTTAAGGTAATTCACGCCCTCCACGGGTAGAAACTTTGTCTATTTTTCCGGTGTAGTGGTACACGGACGCATCACCTCCAGGATACAACGACCAAACACTCACCTTTTTGAGTCTACAACTTCTACACAAAGAAGTAGACAGGATTCTACTCCCACACCTTTCTCTACCCAAAAGACACAAGTATTTTTCTCTCACTTTCACACTTAGTATTGTTCATATATCTTACTCAAAAAAACTCCAACACTCATATATATAATACACTCCCTCACACGCTTGTTTTTTTTTTCAATCCAGCCGTTGAACACACATTGAAGGCACGTTATAACAAGTTTAATGATTGAAACGGTGCATAATTGCATAATTGCAAAATAGCATAATTGGGATGGCACGTTATACACTTGGGCAACGTACATAATTCAAAAGTCATGATAATATGTATTAAATTCTTTATTTATAATAATATACAATAAAAAACCAACAAGATATGCAAATATCAAGAGATGAAGCAACTTTAATTTGTTCTGTTCCATAATTGAGAATCTAAGGGCTTGTTTGGTTCCGTTCTCTTAAAATTGTTTTCTACTTTAAAAAATAGGTTAAAGTGCAAATTTGGTTCCATACCTTTTTCTCAGTTCCCAATTTGGTCATGTATCTTTTTTTGTTACTCCTTTAGTCCCATATATTTGCAAAAGGTCTCAATTTGGTCCCATATCTTTTGGTCAAGTTGGAAAATTGGTCCTATATCTTTGCAAAAGGTTCCATCGTTAGTTTTACCTAACCTAAAGATATGAGACTAATTCTTCACTTGATCCAAAGATATGAGATCAATTCTGCACGTGACTCAAAGATATGAGACCAAATTTGTAACAAAAAAAGATGTGAGACCAAATAAAAACTTGACCCAAAGATATGTGACCAAAAGTACAACGAAAAAAGATACGAGACCAAATTGGGAACTGAGTAACAGATATAGGACCAAAATTTCACTTTGGCCTTAAAAATAAAAAATCTAAAAAAAACAATGTTTGATGACACTCTTTAAGTTTTCTGGTTTTAATATTCAAAACATTGAATATTGTTTTTAAAATCTGAAAAACAAAAAAACTATTGAGAGATGTTCTGAACTCTCAAAGTAATTTTAAAAGATTATTTTTAGAGATAGGAATCAAACATGTCCTAAATCACTTTATTTATTTATTCTCTCAATTGAATGCAGCTTTTCCTAATGAAGCAAGGAGGGCAAGAAATTTATGTGGGGCCTTTGGGACATCATTCTTCCCAATTGATACATTACTTAGAGGTAAGATTGTTATGAAGCATAGGTGCTTCTAATTTACATCTTTGTTTCAGTAAGGTTTCAGTAACATGCATTCTTATCTCATGAAGGGAATTCAAGGTGTCAGTAAGATTACATATGGCTATAATCCAGCTACATGGATGCTAGAAGTCACAAGTTTACAAAAGGAAAATGAACTAGGGATTGATTTTTCCGAGGTGTACAAGAATTCCGAATTGTACAGGTATTTGAATTCTACAAAGTCTAATCAAACTAATGACTTTTAAAATAATCTGATTCATTTCAATGCAAAACAATTAATTCCAAAAGCTACTTGTTAAAAAGAGTTTGTTCACAGTATATATGGTATGTCATCTCATGATTACTAATATGTGGTGTGTGTTTCAGGAGGAACAAAGCACTTATAAAAGAACTGAGCATTCCAGCTCCTGGTTCTAAGGACCTTTATTTTCCAACTCAGTATTCACAATCCTTCATCATCCAATGCATCGCTTGCTTATGGAAACAACATTGGTCTTATTGGAGAAACACTTTATACACTGCCATAAGATTTCTTTACTCATCCAGTGTCTCTGTCTTGTTTGGGAGTATATTTTGGAACCTTGGCTCTAAAATGTAAGATTAAACTATAAACTATATAAGGAAAATGGTATGGCTTTAACCTCTTGTTTTCTCCTCATTTTAAAAGTTTAAGTTTTCACATATATTACAGAGAAAAGCAACAAGACCTTTTCAATGCCATGGGATCCATGTATGCTGCTGTTCTCTTTCTTGGAATCAAGAATGGTAGTTCAGTGCAACCAGGGGTGGTTAAAAGTATTCAGCTTTGCCTTATGCCTTTTCACAGGCAAGCAATTCTAATGGTTAAAAGTATTCTTGGTACCCTTAAAATATAGGGTCAATTTCAGTTATACCCCAAAGTTTTTATAAGAGTCAATTATACTCCTAATGTTTCACATTTAAGTCAATTGTCCACCCAAATTGGAGGTACAATTGACAAAAAAAAAATATTGGGGATACAATTGACCCAAAAGAACTTTGCTAGTACAACTAAAACTGACCCCATACTTTGGGGTACCGAGAGTACTTTTGTCTTTTCTAATATTACACACTTCCTCACATGTGAATATTTTCTCTAATGTCATTTTCATCTTTCACTTGAAGGTTATGAGTGAGCTACCTTATGTTCTTGTACAAGCTCTAGTCTACGGCATAATTGTTTATGCAATGATTGGTTTTGGTACCTATTCTTCATGTACTTCACCTTCTATGGCACGATGGCTGTAGCAGTGACCCCAAACCAACACATCGCCATCGTACTTTCGTCCACATTCTACTTAGTATGGAATCTCTTCTCAGGATTCATCATACCAAGACCAGTAAGTTTTGATTTTCTTTTTCTTTCTAAATATATAGTACAACTTCTTAGACATGAGTAAGAATTCATATTTAAAAGATTTTGATATATTTGAGACGTGAAGGACCCAATTGAGCCTACTAGTTCAGGTGCAACAGTAGAAGAGTTTGTGAGAAATTACTTTGGTTTCAAGCACGATTTTCTGGGTGTGGTTGCAGCTGTGCATGTTGGATTGGCTTTAGTTTTTGCATTAATCTTTGCTATGTCAATAAAGATATTTAATTTCCAACGGCCCTAAGAAAACCATTCAATTACTGTACAACACAAGTTTAGATAGGAATATTTTGCACATGAAAAAGGCAAACATAGCCTTCTTTTTTTCTTTAGCAAATACATTTATCATAGCCTATATAGCCTGCAGCATTTGCAATGAATTTGTTGATTGTTTCTTAGTTTCTTTCATTCTTCCTTTATAACTAAGTCATCACTTATCTCCAAGTGAGACAGACAGAAAACAGAGCCTTAAGGGCATAACAAAAGGATAGTAACAAAGAAACAAGAAATAAAGTATAATGGGTATTTGACTTGGGGCGCCCAAGAAATCAAGAACCTAAGTAATTTTTTATTTTTATTTTTCTGTATTTAAATATTTTTACCTTGTTCTTTTTTTTTTCATAAATTAAAATATCAATAATTAAAAGATTAACAGTAAAGTGAGATTTAAGTTGAACTGTTTTTTTTTTAAAATTTGAAGTTATCAATCAATTTTTTCAAGATTTTTATTTCTAAAAAACAAAAATAACAATTTAAGAACGAAATCAAGGGTTTTTTTTTTTACTTTAATAATATAGAGAAATATTTTATTTGACTCAATACTCATAAACAAACATTATTGACCCAAATGGGACATGTGTTATAGTAACACGTTTTCCATTCAGATAATTATATTATAAAAAATTTATTGGCTCAAAAACGCACCACTAATACAAGGTTGAACTTGTGTCAACTGTGATACAGAGATGCAGATTTTTTTATTTTATTTTGCAACACATTTATATTAAGTATTGCTGGCCCTGTTTTTGTTATATTTGTTTTTTGCAGCGGTACAAACCGCTGCCAGGTCTATTTTTTATTAAAAAAGGTTTTTTGTTTACTTAAATTTTTTTTAAATATTATTAATTATAAAATAAATTTTTAAAAAAACTAATAAAAAAATTAAAAGATTAATTATCATATTTTCACAGGTTCTGTCACTTTCTTCCTCATAGATAATGCATTTAGTTGCATCAAAAACAACTTTATGACTCTTGTCACATAATTGACTTACACTGAGCAAGTTATGCTTAAGAGCATTAATAAAATATACATCATCAATTGATAAAGTAGATAATAAATGCACTTTACCAATACAAACTATCTTTCCTTTCTTGTTATCACCAAAGGTCACGTTTCCTAAGTCCTTCTTGGAGATGGACCGGAAGTTCCTACTATTCCACGTCATGTGTCTTGAACATCCTGAATCCAGGTACCATCTATCCTTCATTGAACTGGCCTTCAGGCATACCTACAGGAAACAATGGAAAGATTTAGGTACCCAACTTTCCTTGGTTCTTCTCAGTGTTAGTTCCTTTTTTAGATCCTTTAGGAACCCAGACTTGCTTTGTAATCAGGAAAGGATTCCTAATCTTGCTTCTGACATTTTGAATGCCACAATCATAAGCCAAGTGGCCTTTGTTCCTGCACTTATAACATGTTTTGTTAATAAAAGATCTAGATGCCTTTTTCTTTTTGTCAGGAGTTGTTTGTCCTGAGGAACTCTCAACATGGTCATCTTCACATACAGTTACTTCCTTAACAAAAGGTTTTGCTACCTTCTTTTATCGTAAAAACAGTTTTGGGAACCAAGCATAAGGTCTAACTTCTTTCTTCCTCGAACTATATTATCTAGATCTTTCCTTAGTACTCTATTTTGATTCGTAAGGAACTCATTCTCCTTATTCAACTTATCTTCTTGGCTTTTTACTTCAACAAGTTTAGTCTTTTCTCTCTCTTCTATGAGACTATTATTTTTCTTCTCTAGAATAATATTTTCTTTTCTCATAGCTTCACACTCTTCATCTTTTTCTTTTCTCATCTTTTAACATTCTTCTCTCATTGCCTCATACTCTTTTCTCAACTTCTCATTTTCTTCCTCTAACTCTCTGTTTTTCAACTCCAGCTCATTTCTCTCTTTTCTCTCATATTTTAACTTGTCTCTTTGAGCAAAGAAGGCTTCAAGCAATTTATAAGATTCAGACACAAGCTCATCATTACTAAAATCGACAAAAATATTCAAAGTAGATTTTACCTCATCATTGACAGTGACCATGAAACATAGGTTTGTTGTTTTTGTCTCTTCATAGTCATCTTCCTCAGCTAGGAGGTCTTCATCATCATCATCCCATGAGGATTCAACAACCATTGCCTTCTTCTTTCTGAATTTGGACTTTTTAAGTAGAGGGGAATCAGGTCTTACATGTTCCAGCTTCTTACATTCATAACATGTCACTTCTTTGTCCTTCTTGAAATTGTTATCTTTTCTGAATGAAGGATTCTTTGCTAGTGAGTTTTTCTTCATAAAGGGTTTCTTTTTGGTATTGAAGAACTTATTGAATCATCTTGCAAGCAGCACAAGTTCCTCTTCATCAAAAGGATTCCTCTTCTTCTTATTAGCTTTTAGCAGCTTTCAGGTTCTAAATTTTCTCAGCTAGGAATGTTGATTCGTAGGTCAGCAAATTTTCTCTGAGATCATCTATTGTCATTGTCTCCAAATTTTGACTTTCTTGGAGAGCTTTCACCTTGATCTCCCATATAGAGGATAAACTCCTCACAACTTTCTTGACAAGTTTCTTCTGCTCAAGACGTTCTCCTAAGGAATCCAGATCATTGATGATTTTTCCAAATCTCTCAAACATCTCATCAATCTTCTCTGTTTCCTTCATCTTGAAGTTCTCATATTCTTTCATGAGTGAATCAATTCTGGACTTCCACATCTTAGTTATTCCTTCATAAGTGACTTGAAGTTTGTCCCACATTTCTTTAGTAGTTTCACATCTAGATAACTTCTTGAATTCATCTACACTCACAGCACAATAAATACAGTTAATAGCTTTACTATTGAGTGCATACCTGTTGTTGTCGTTGTCATCCCATTCTTCAATGGATTTTTCAACAATCTGATCGTTCTCCCTTTTTGTAATTTGTATGAGACCATTTTTTATAATCCGCCAAATTTGGGGGTTGATAGATTCAGTAAAGATCTTCATGCGGTTCTTCCAATAGGTATAGTCAGTCCCATTAAAGTAAGGAGGTTTGTGCAAAGAGGATGCTCCACTATTGTTGTCGTTGTTTTGTATTTTTACTAGGATATTTTCTCAAGGCTGTTACACCAAATAAAAGAAAGAGACTGAGCTCTGATACCACTTGTTAGTTAGAATGCACAAGGAAAAATATACAAGAGGGGGGTGAATTGGAATTTAAAACATTTTCGTTAAGTTAAAACAATTCTTAAAATAGTTCCTTAGAACAATTCCTCCTCTTTAAGTTCCTTAGAATTTTCTCTTATGAAAATAGTTTCTTTATAAAATGGTTCCTCGGAAAAAATAGTTCCTCAACTCAAATAAGATAAAATACAGAATATAAAAGAGTTAAGAGAAGAAGAAGAACACAACCAACTTTATATTGGTTCAAATAAAGATACTAATCCCTATAAAAAAGATTTTCTCTCTATCCTACGTCCACTTCTCAAATACAAAGCAACATAATTTTATATTATGGGTAAAACTAACCAAAGTTACAATTTGGAAGACAACCACTCACGGATCATCCTAAGGTTTCACAAGTCTCTTTTTCATTTTTTCCAAACCAACAAATCCTCACGGGTAACAATAAGGTTCCTATAACAACTCCTCTTACAGTGCAACCACTCACGGATCACCACTAGGGTTTCACAACAATCGAGAAAGACAACCTATTACCACTAGGGATATAAACGAACGAATTAGAGGTTTCAAGATGAAAGAAATTGGGTTCTCACACAAAGAGAAGGTTTCACACAAAGTGAATGATCACTAAGATCTTTTCCACAAAAGAATACACAACTAATGTGAATGATAGCTATCAGCACTTAGCATCTTGAATATTCTTTTCAGAGTCAGTCAGTAGTCTTGAACATTTGAAAGTAGAAGCTTTAAATACTCGAGCAACTTTGCATTCTTGATAAGGAAGGTTTTTAACTTGAATCATCAACGGCTAGGAATTAATGGTCTTCAATGAATTTCGAATTCCTTTGGTCTTCTCATAGTCTTAAACATCCTTCCATAGGTGCTCAGTTGACTTTGATGGCATTTGAACATTGAGCTTCAATTAGCATAGACAAATTTTCATAATTCAAATTGTTTCCTTAAATAGTTCTTGAAATGCAAATAAGGAAATAAATTAGGAAGTAAATTCCTTTTCAGATTTAGCACATGAATCAAAATGAATTTGGTCAACAAATGATTAGGCATGTAATTAGCGAATATTTGATTGCTAAGATAGGTGATTAGCGCCTGATTAGATTTAATTAAATGACAAGCGCCTCTTTTGAAAATTTTCCTTAAATTGTTCCTTAATCAGATCTTCAATTAGCTCAATCAATTCAATCAAGGATTATTTCTTTTTCTTAATCAAGCATATGATCTTTCAAATTTCACCATAAATAATATTATCATATCGATATTTATGATATAATAAAGTGAGAATTTTTTTTAATTATCAAAACATCAGTTTATTTAAAATAAAATAACTTTTAAATTACAAAGGGCATTTATTCAAAATTTATCCAAACAATCTATATTTTATCTTTGAACGATTGTTTAAGAGACACTCTGAATCCTAACGATAGGATCTACCAAATTGAAATATTCAATCCCAAGAAAGCTAAACAAAGACTTAGATGAGATACTTGAATCCTTGAACTCGAACGAACAAAGACCCAAAGTGTTGGAATACGCCACAAGAATGATCAACCCTTGATAAGTTTATTAGTCCTATGAAGAATCCTAGAGAGAATCCACTCTAAAACATTTGTATAAACCAAACTCACAATTTCATAATATCAAATCTTCCTTACAAAAGTCTTAAAAGAAGTATTTATACTCCAAGACCAAGATAAAAGAAACTTTAATGGGTCATGAAAACACTAAACCCAAACTAATAAAACCCTAATAGACTTTCAAACATGAAGCCCAACTAATTAAAATGATAAAGTTGATTTAATTGTCTTAAAATACTAATGGACTTCAAATGACTTAACCCAAAATTAATAAAATTCTTCTTAGCATTATTTGTTGGCCCAATTATTATTTGCTTCTCCCAAGTCTCTTGCACTAAGTCAATCAACGCTTCCTTGATCTTCTTAGCTCTAACCCTTGTTATTGGTCCACTTGGAATCTCCAATGGTTCAATAGCTAGCTTGTTGTTTCGCATCATTCCATCTCTCTCCAAAAGGATTTGACCTCAAATCTTTGAAATATTTCTGTTACCTTGTATTTCGCACCAGAATGTTATTAGCTTGTAAACATTGAAAGAAAAAGATTACACATAAAAGAAATTAAAATGTAAAGATTGGACTTAAAAATGTTACATATATAAATACAAATAAATTAAAAAATACTAAGAAAACATTTATAAGTATAATAACATATATGTATAATAATGTAAATTCTAAAGTTATAACATTTTGATAAAAAATTAATAATATAAACACAAAAATACACAAAAATGTATTAAAATACAAAAAAAAAATTATGTAAAAATATAAAAATAAATATGTGTGGATTCACAGGTTAAATTATATCGGTTCTTGAAACTATTAACCTGCAACGTAACACAATCCAAAAACATGCAAGTTAACTATTTCAAACTTAACCCAACTCATAATTATGGATTAATTAATTGAATTTTACGGATTTACAAATCAACTCTCTACACGTTGTAATTGAAAATTATTTTTAGCTTGGATATATATAGAATGCCCCTAGAACTTGAATAACAAATAAATCCCTATCAGATAAGAATCTTTTGCAGTTTATTCTTTAATTGTAAATATTTTTATTAGTTTTTCTGCTTTTGAACTTCAAACAATTCTTGGCTTCTTGCCTACCAACATCACGTTTACAATTAATATGATTAATTCTTCTTATAAATATAATGAATATGATATATTTACGGTAATTTTCAAGCTAAATTTTCTTCGGTCAAAGTCTATATGATCCTAATAAAATAACAAAGTCAAAATCTATTTGGCTAGACATCCATGAATGTATGTCATGTCGGCAAAAGCAACCTTAAATAACAATCTTTACTTAGATTAGCTGTCTCAGAATTGAAGTCTATAGATTCCTCGCTGAAAGTTTATTATGTAATTTTTTAAAATGCATGTTACGTTGCACTTTGGTCTAAGAATTATTTTGGTCATCATTTCATTTTCATAATTCATATACATGTCAGATAGAATGCTTCAGTTCAATGTTTCTTCACGATCTTTTGAGTTTTTAGTAATAATTTCCTGAACTCAACTTTACCTATATATAAAACGTTATTCAATGGTATTTAGAATGACTATGATACTGTCGGCAGAATTTGAGATTCATCCATGTCAACTAATATAAATGCATAATTAGTTTTAGAAAAAAAATGAGGAAACCTACTATTTAGTCCCTCTATTTTTACTGAGTTAACGATTTGGTCCCTCATTTATTGAAATAGACTACTCAGTCCTTCATTTATCATAGTTGTCAATTATTTAGTCCCTCAGTAAGAATCCATTAAATTACTTGATAGCGTGGACGTTAAATGCTTACACGACACCGTTAAATGCTACTTTGGTATCCTAGTCATATAAACCAACCGAACCGGATCAACAAACACAATTAAATCGGTCTAAAATTTGAGTTAGATCCAAATATTTGTTTTACACGTGAAGCTTCTGTAAGACATAAACTATTGAAGCATTTCCAAATCACAAACCATAGGTGGTCCCAAATAGTTAAATATGTGACATGAAACGTGCCACATGTATACTTAACGACCAGATCATCAGTGTTAGTAACGAAGATACACTACCAAGACTAACGAGTTCACATTTGAAATTGTTGAGGGACCAAATAGTCTATTTCAAAAATGCAGGGACCAAATAGTTGAAAATGTGAAAAATAAGGGACCAAATAGTAGGTTTCCTCAATAAAAATGATCACATGTCACAAAAACAACTATCCTTTTTCCATTAAAAAATGGTGAGAAATAGTCTCTCCTTGTATGTAAGAGTTGAAAATAATTACAAAAGAAGGATCCAAGAAGATATTAAGGTATTGTACGTATCTCACAATCTGAATTCAAGTTGTTTTCCCCATCATACTATAATATATTTCTAATATGATTAAACTAATTAACAAGCTATATATATATATATATATTTTTCCTCTTGTTGATCATCAAAATATCCCCAGTTAGGGAAGATAATTTTTTAGAGTAATTAAGGTACCTGTTATATCCATCTAAAAAAATTATTTGATATTCGTTCAATACAAAATATCTGATAAGGTATGGATAATGAAAATTAGATATTTTTCGGATATTGAGCGGGTATAGAGATATTACCTTCGGATACCCTATATATTGTTGGGAAATCACAGAGGGAGCGCAGCGGAAGAATTAAAAAATTTTGGATTAAAACTCGAATAAAACTAAAAGCTAACTCTGTGATTCCTTCCAGGATCCACTAACTATGTTTATACTAAGTAAGAAAAGATGTTTACCTAGTTTTGATCGGTGACTTATCGTATTCGCGAATTTGAGAAGTCCACTGAGTGTCCTTCCTCTACCGGTGATCCACACGAGCAGTTTGGCAGATGCCTAGGTGCTAGCCTCCTTCACTTCTTCCCAAGTGAATACGGGAACTCTATCTATGATTCTTGAATAATCAAGAACTGTTCTTGATTATCAAGATTGATTGGGAAGTACTAATATTATCAGGTGCAGGTCCAATTCTCTTTCTTCAAGAAAATCGACTCACTCTCATAATATTAGGACTAGGCGATTTTTCACTCTCTATAGATGCTCTAGGCGAAATTCTTGGTCTGACCAAGAATTGATCTGTGTTGTGAGTTATCTCTGAGATAGGCGCCTAGTGCCTCTATTTATAGTGTTCTCATTCCTAGTTTTAGGGAATCCTAATCCAATTAGGATATCTCTAAGATATGGGATATCTTTTAGATATCTCAAAATATCTTTTGATTTATAATATTAAACTTAATATTATAATTCAAAAATAAAGCCCAATTTTCGAATTTGACCTATCCAAGATCAAATCTTGGATCAAATCTTGATTTGCTCAAATCCTATTGGTTGGAATGAGTCATGAGATTTTGATTTTATAATTTAAATATTACTTTAATAATTAAATATAAAAATCGACTTTAGCCTAGACCCAAACTCTAAAATGCAAGATCAAATCTTCCATCCCAAGAAAGGGGGTAGGCGAAATTCTCATGGAGTTTTTGGAGGAATTTTATAACAACCCAAACTCCTTAGGTAGTTATAACTAATTCCTAACAATTTTGAATAAAAGAATTACCTTAATATCTTTTAATTCAAATCCTATATCTTTTCCAAAAGATATTTATCTTATCTTTATTTAATTAATAAAAACAATTTCTATTAATAAAAACAAAGATAATGAGGCGCCACCCTCATCCTTTTATTTCCCAATTTTAGTGAATTTAATAAATCAATAATTCCCTAATTTTTAGGAAACTTATTTAATTTATTTATTCACTAATATTTTAATTGTAAAACTATTTAACAATTAATTTAAATTTAAATTTGTCCAACAAATTTAAAACCTCAATCATAGATATTTATTTAAGACAAGATTTAATGTCCTAAGACATTTAACTATGTCCTAAATTGTGTCACCTAAGTGACTCACGAATTAACCCTAATTCGTGTCCCAAAAATTAGCATCTTGATCCTGCTCATGTGTGACCCAGCAGGCCTCACGTGAAGTTGGCAGCAAATCATCTTTATGATTCACAAGTTGTGAGCGGACTCTAGCAAGCCATCACAACTACCCAAAACACGGGAGTTATCGCTTTAACGTTTTAACGATTTAACCTAAATACCACCTTGTCATAATTCCTATTGTCTCACGATATTTTGGTCATGGATCAGGCACGGGAATGTCATCCAAAATCCAAACCACAACTTTCTCGATTTCCTGAGTTAGTCCCAATTCCCAGCGTGGCCACGCATTTCTTGGACAGACTCATCGAGGGCGCCAGTTAAATATCTCTCATCTTAAATGAGGGACAAAATCCCATCTTGGTCAACCACATTCCTTTGCACGGTAATCAACCAAACCCGTACCTAGCCTGTATGGCTACCCTGCTACGGGTAACGTTGGACTAGGCCAAAGTTTGACAACTACAATGCCGGAATAGTCAAGACCTCAGGTCTAAGGCTATCGTGACAGGTGTACAGGAGAGGCTCGCTTATGACTAAACCCATGCAGGACTCTCCGGGTCGGTCCAGCAATTTGTAACCCTTACAAAATTGCACCATGGCTCTCGAGAAGCATCTAGTGCATGTATCTCTATACACCGAGGTCATGCTGGTCTTAGTTCATTTACGTTCCCACGTGAATGATCGACCAGGGACAGTTTTAGATTAATTATCTTATAATCAATCAAGGACGCTATCATAGTAAACACGCTAATAATATGATAACAACATAATTTATCTCTATAAATTAATCAAAAATATATATATGTTCAAATAACACATAAATAAAATGATTGGCCCTAGGGCACAATCTCCATCATATATATCCGTCCGAAATGAACGGATAGTTAGGATACAAAATCTAATACCCCATTACTTATTTAATTTTATATTTTACATTCAATTTAATATTTTATATATAATTATTTAAGTTTAATTAATTATATTTATATAATCATTTTTTAGTTATTTTATATTTAATTTTTTATTTTAAAAAAGAAATTTAAAATGTAAATAAATCATAATTGTATTTATTTATTTTAGTTGGTGGGTATTGGATATCGGGTATCCGATATATCCAATTTATAAAATAGGATATCCTATCCTATAGTTATATTTTTTTTCAGATATTTCGGATACCCGTCAGATACCGGATATCGGATAGAGTACGGATACAGATAGGTACGAATATTGAATATGATGAACGAATACAGATAACGACAAAACTACTGGATATGATGCCCGTTGCCATCCCTATCCCCAGTTTTACACAACCTAGCTATCTATTTACAAAAGTATATAATAGTAGAAACTATTAGCGTCACAATTTATGGAAACACACATAGCAGACACAATAAACACACACACACACATATATATATATATATATATATACTTCTAAGCCGCCCAATTAAGATAATGAATCTTCTCATCCATCTGGAGGCCGGATGATATTTTATTAATATTTGCTAACTTAGATTATATATATATATATATAATTAAACTAGTTCAAACTTCCAAAGTTGAACAAATTATTGTTCACATGACAGATTGTAACACATTAATAAAATATGAAAACCTTCCAACTCCTATATATAAATGATTCAAAGTTCCAAGATTCCATCAACCAATTAAGAATAACATATACATAACACTATACCCTATAATATATCAAATATGTCGAATTGTCTCAAACTCCTTCTCGTGCTAATACAGCTAGAGATCCTCATAAGTGTTGTTGCAAATATCACGTGCAAAGACACTGAAAGACAAGCCCTAATTGAGTTCAAGAACAGCCTAGTTGACAACTATGGACATTTGTCTTCATGGGACACAAAAAATGGTGATGCTAATTGTTGCATGTGGAGTGGCGTTACCTGCAACAACCGAACCGGACACGTGGAAGAGCTTCGTCTTCACGGGGATGACGATCATAAGCGACCATTAAGAGGTACAATTAGTACATCTTTGATGAAGTTAAAGCACTTAACTTTTTTGGACCTTAGTTTGAATGATTTCAATAGAACCCTAATTCCTCAATTCTTTGGTTCTCTAAGATATTTGGAATTTCTTAATCTCACTCAATCTTCTTTTGGTGGGAAAATTCCATACCAACTTGGGATGCTTTCTCATTTATGGTATCTTGACCTTAGTAGGAATGATCTTGAAGGAGTGATTCCTCATCAATTAGGGTTTCTTTCAAAGTTAGAGCAACTTTGGCTTAATCACAATAACCATCTCATAATTGATAATCCCAAGTGGTTGTCTAGTCTTTCTTCTTTGATTCAACTTGATCTCACTGGTGTTTCTAATCTCAATAGCTCTCTCAATTGGCTACAAATGATTCAAGGTCTAAAATTGAAACGACTAGCATTAGGAAATTGTAGTCTCTCGGATTTTCATCTACTTTCCATGCCTCCATCAAAATTGAATTTTTCTACTTCAATTGAATACCTTGATCTTACTTACAACAAATTCACATCTTTGGTGTTCTCTTGGGTTTTCAAATTAAACACTAGTTTGTCCACACTATTTTTGTCAAATAATTTCATAGAGGGTCCTATTCCATATGATATTGGTATCGTGATGAGGTCTCTTACTGTTTTAGATCTCTCTTCTAATCGCTTGAATGGTACTTTACCTCACAGCATTGGACTTTTTCCTCACTTGGATACTTTATTCCTTGGAATGAATTCCTTACAAGGCATAGTCACTCAAACCCTTTTCATTAATCTCACCAAATTGACAAAGTTACAATTGTGTGAAAATTCTTTGACCTTCAACTTTAGAAACAACTGGGTTCCTCCTTTTCAATTGACATTCCTAGACCTACACTCTACAAAGTTGGGTCCTAATTTTCCAAAATTGATTCTCTCACAAAACAACCTTTTCCATCTTGATATTTCTGATTCTCAGATCTCAAATACCATTCCAAAATCTTTATTTTGTGCTAAAAATGGTACTACTCCAAGCTTGAAGAAGTTAAATATGTCAAATAATCGATTGTTTGGTCAACTTCCTAGCTGCCTAAGTCTTTTGACATCATTAGTATTTCTCGACTTAAGTAACAACAAGTTGGATGGAGAGATTCCTGCCTCCTTAGGGTTCCTAGTTGAAATGAGTCAATTGATTCTACAAAACAATAAATTCACTGGGAAATTTCCATCATTGGAGAATTGCACTGAATTGACACTACTAGACATTGGAAAAAATAGAATATCAGGACCAATACCATGGTGGATAGGTGATAAATTGCAAAAGCTACAATTGCTTATGTTAAGGGAGAATCGCTTGAATGGAAGCTTACCATTGAGTCTTTGCGATTTAAGAGGAATTCAAATTTTAGATCTCTCAATGAACAATTTATATGGGGAGATTCCAAATTGTATAAACAATTTCATGGCAATGACTCGGAATGTTGATGTTAATGATAGTGTGAACGAATTTTCGGTCTATGATAGTTCAGGCTATTATCGATATTTCCTTACATTGGATGTAAATCCATTAGTGACATGGAAAGGAAAAGAAGTTAAATTCAAAAACAATCGAAGAGTTTTGAAGATAATTGATCTCTCAAGCAATCAGTTGTCTGGAAATATTCCTAAGGAGATCGAATACCTAGTCCAAATAGTTTCTTTGAATTTATCAAGAAACAATTTGAGTGGAGAGATTCCATCCAATATTGGAAACTTACGCGCGCTAGATTTTCTTGATTTGTCGAGAAATCATTTCTCCGGAACAATCCCTTCAAGCTTGTCAGATATCACCGGGCTCGGCGTGTTAGATTTGTCATATAACAACTTGTCAGGAAAAATTCCAATAGGAACACAATTACAAAGTTTTGATCCAAGTGCATATGAAGAAAATCCCTTTCTCTGTGGAATGCCACTTCCCAAGCTTTGTCCTGATGATGAAACACCTAAGAGTCCATGTCCATCAATTAATCAAGAAGAGCAATGTGATGATGATGATGATGATGATGATATTGATGATTCATTCTTTAGTAAAGGATTCTACATAAGTCTAACATTTGGATTTGTTATTGGATTTTGGGGAGTTTTTGGTTCATTATCACTCTTCTCTCCTTTGAGGGTTGCCTTCTTCAACTTTTTGACCACTTTAAGTGACAAAATTCATGTGATGCTGATCATTTATGTAAAGATCTGTTGCCAAGCAGCTCGAAAGCTAATAGGTAATATATATGTGTGTGTATGGGTTCTCTCTTGTTTAAATTTGTGATATTCTATTCTAAATTTCTTAGGATCCTCTAAGTTGTCAAGAAAAATTCATCTTCCCCACCTTCCATCAATATTATTTAAAAATATAAATTCAATTCTTAGTTAATAGAATGTAAAATGGATAATCTTTCAAGAACTAATTAAATTAGTACATAATAAATTATTAAATGTTAATAAATAAAAATGGAATTTCTTTTGGCCAAATGTAAAAGTGGATTAAATAGATACTTTTAGTACTTTTTGTGTTGGAAGTATAGAACATGTGGGGTAATTCCGTTTATACTTCAATTAATGTTCGAAAAAAATGATTTGATCCTACAAGCCTATATTTTTTTATATTGTCTCCTACAATTTATTTTCTTAAAGGAAATTCTATGAAAAACTCTAGTGCCCCAACAATTTGATTGCATGTGTCTTTCTCTCTCTTCCCTGATATTTTTTTTAAAATTTTTCAATTTTTGATGTACATTTATTGAAAAATGGGTTAATTTGTGAGAGAAAAAATGGGTTGCTCTTACAATAGATATTTCTATATACTTGCCTTTTTCTTAAAAAGAAAAGTACCTACACTAGCACAACAATCATTTTAAACTTTAGACATTAATACTTATCATTGTGAGTTGATATTATTAGTTTTGAGCAAACTAAAGTTAACAAATCATGATATAAAAGTATGAAGTAAAATCCGTACTAATATTTTTACCTAAACAAAATCCGTACTAATACTGGTAAACAACAAATCAATTCTGTATTAATTTGGTTCCTTCATAGGAGTTCTAAATAAATAAAAGTAAATTACACTTTGGTATTCTGTTTTTTTAAAAGTGACACACTTTCGTACCCTAACAAAGATAGAACATAGTAACAAATTGTGAAAGAACATAGTACTAAAGTGAAATCGGTCCATAGAATAAGATACTAAAGTGTTAACGGTGTAAAGAATATGGTACCAAAATATCATCTTTTAAAGAACATGGTACCAAAATGTTAACGGTGCAAAGAACAGGGTACCAAAGTGAATTCGGTCCATAAAACAAGGTACCAAAATGTAATTTACCTAAATAAATAATATTGTAAAAAACTTAAGTATTAAGAACCCAAGTACTAAAATTCACTAAGTAAATAAAGTTCAACTCCTTGAAAATATATAAATTAAAATAAAATTTTATATAAACAATAACAACCAAATTATTCATTTTTCCTTCAATTTTTTTTTATAGGAGTTTAAAGTTTATCAGGCTAATAATCAATTTTATATCTAGATCTAATTTCTTTTTCAACTCAATCAATTGCAGGTGGAAATAATTCAGTTAAGCCAATTGAAGAGGAAGCTCCATAAACTCCTTGTGATGAGGGAGAAATTCAAGACGACAGGGGATCCAAATTCAGAGGTGTGGGTCTACTGACACTTTCTCTTTTAGCACTATACCTGTAGTACACTACATGCGATCTAAATTTAAATTTAAGAGGACTTCCTTGTGATATTTGAATTATATATATCATATTTTGTACAAATAAATAAATGAACAAATTAAACTGCACACTATGATAGTCTGTTAAGTTGGTTATTAGCTGGTGAGTTAGTTAATATAGTTATACTATTGGTTTGCCTTTCAACTGTATTTCTGGTATTCAACCTATAAGGACTTTACTCCAACCTAATAAAGCATTCATGTAGTTTAATTTCTCTTATCTTGTGCTAATATGGTATATATATATATATATATCATTACAAGAAAAACAGGCTTTTGTGACGGAATTTTACATCACAAAATAAGGGAAATCTGTCACACATTTCTCAGAAAACAACCCTTTCCATCTTTATTTATATTTGTGGTTCTGAAATCTCAAATTCAATTCCAAAATCTTTTAAATGCGCTGGAAATTATATATGGTATTACTCCAAGCTTGATGAAATTGAATATGTGAAATAACCAATCGTTTTGGACAAAGTTAAATTTGGTCATATCTTTTGCTCAGTTCTCAATTTGATTTTGTATTTTTTTTACATATTTAATCTTATATCTTTGGGTGAGGTACAAAATTAGTCCCGTATTCATATTTGGCTCAGGTGAAACTAATAGTGAAACATTTTGCAAAGATATGAGACCGATTCTCCATCTTAACCAAAAGATATGAGATCAAATTAGGACCTTTTGTAAAGATATGACTAAAAGTACAACAAATTAGATACAAGATCAAATTTGAAAATGAATAGAAGATGAGACCAAATTTACACATTGATCTTAATATTTCTTAATTAAGTAATAATGATTTGGATGGAGAAATTCCTACTTCCTTAGGGTCCCCATTTCAAATGAGTCAATTGATTTTGTGCAACAATAGATTCATTGGGGAATTGCCTTCTAATGTAATTAATAATTTCAAAATTTTTAAGAAAAATACTTCTGTTGATTGATCATAAATTACATGTTCTTTTCATAACTAATTATATATTACTTGATCGATTATGAAATGATAATAATTAAAATTGGATTTCTTTTGGCCAAATGTAAATATGGCTTAACTGAATTTCTTGCTCAAGCAATTGGGCGGCCAAAAGTTAAAGAGCAACAAATAATGTTATAATTTTACTTCAATTGCCCCATGCTGGATTCAGCTCTGTAAATACCCCTTTTCATCTTCGAACAAGGTCAATTACTCATTACACTTAGTATTTTCTTACTTTCACGCTGATTCATATCTAATTTGAGTTATTAGGCCAAATTCTGGTTTATCAATATCATTATATCAATAAATAAATTCTTGATTTATTAGGCATTTTCTTTCCTTTTTCACAAAAATAATTAAAATACATCAACAAAGTTATAATGGTTTTTAATTGAACTACGAAGTCTTTGTTCTTTATATTGTTGGGTATAAATATTAGATTTTTCATCCTAAATTAAATCCTTCTTTATGATTAATTTTGATTTTCTTTTGTATTTTTTTCTCCTATAGTTACTTTAATTGTCTTATCCTCCTTTTTCTAAGTGACTTTTGGACGTATTTTAAAGTTTTTATAATTAACATATGGTATACCTGATCGAAATAAATTTGGTGTGGGAGATGAAATTACTAATCTAGAGTTGACATTATTGATCTTAAATGGAGCTAAAATCTTTAAGCCACAAGATCCAAAGAATTTTCATGATGGAGTCCTCATTTGGAAAGACCTAATTCTGAGAATTAAGAAAGTGAAGTCATGTCAAGAGATTGAGGGTTCTTCGACTAATCCTCCTGTTGTTATGAATGAATAACAAGTGGGGCTTGGCTCAATGGTTGAGTTGAGGCTTTAAGTTCATCAATTCTAGCATTGGTCACTTTGGCATTTAATTTTTCTTTCTTTCTTTGGGCAATCTGGAATGGCAGGAACAAATTTATTTTTCCAGATCGACCCAATGACTATTGTGAATTCAGCGTCGGAGAATGCTACTGACTGACTATACCCAAATGTTATGCCAAAAAATGCAGCCTCATCTTAGATTAGGGGCCCTCCTTTTCCCTTTCTCGAGATATGGTGTGGCAACCCCACTCAGATGATAAAATTAAAATGAGACCAAACTCTTATTTTGGTCCCTCATGTTTGTTCAAAATTCCGTTTTGGTCCCTCAAGTCTATTTTGATCCGTTTTGGACCCTCATGTTTGTTAAAGCTCCGCTTTGGTTCTTTAAGTTTCTAAAACGTTCCACCATTAGTCTCTGACTCTTTTTCATCCAATTTTTCTGTTAAAAGAAGGAAAGAAACTAACTTTCATCTCCCAAAAAGGGGTATATATGAAAAGAAATTGCCTCTATCATATATTAAAAATTATTAAATCTTATTAAGCTTCAACTAAGAATCTAGACAAGTTCTAGAGAAAACAAAGCTAAAAGACTAAAATATTGTCTCTCTTAAGAACATAAATATTTAAGGCTCAAGACTTCCAACAGGGTTTGAGTTTCTCAAGTTGGTCTATAAAAAATCAAAAAGAACTATTAAACTAAAAAAACTACTTAGATTATTCTAAAACTATAGAAAATAAGTTAATAACTAAGACTAAGTTATTATCATAAAATAAAACTATTCACTAAAATCTTCATAACAGATTTAAAATTCGACTAAGCATAGTTTATTCAAGAAGAAAATTAAAAGCATGAATTATTTAAATCAAATACCAAGAAAATAGGTGTGAAAAGTTTTTTAAAATAGGGCATATATATATAATTTTCAAAAACTACACCTAATTAAAAGACAAAAATTTTGGATTTCACCAAAAAGAGTGAAATTCACTCTCTCTCCCCCACACTTTAAAATAAGCATTGTCGTCAATGCATAAAGACAATAAATTAAATTAAAAGGAAGAAAGAGAAGAAATAAAATTGAAGAATTTAAATTGCAATTAATTAAATGAGTTTAATAAATAAATAAGAGAATTGTTTTAGTTAACATCATCTTTAAATAAAATAAAAGTAAATGATTAATTAGAAATATGAAGACGACCTAAAGGGATTTAAAAACAAGGATAAATTGCACTTTGGTACCCTGTGGTTTGACCCTATTTCACTTTGGTACCCTGTGGTTTGAAACTTGACACTTTGGTACCCTGTGGTATTCTCCATTAACACTTTGGTACCCTTTGGAGCTATTTTGTAATTTTAACCATAA
>QANZ01017129.1:52246-102729 GCA_003254925.1 Chamaecrista fasciculata
AAGAGTTTTGGGACACTTTACAATTTTATTTTGAGGATTTGGGACTAAAATGAATGAAGATGATGAAAAGAGGGGGAATTGAAAATAATGGGATAAGAATGGGTGAGGGACCTAATTGCTCAAATTAGATTTTTTTGGGTTTAGGATTTTAGGGTTTAGAATTTTAGAGTTTAGGGTTTATAGTTTTAAGGTTTAGAGTTTAAGTTTTAGGGTTTTTAATACTTTTAAGGACTAAATTGAAATGTTTGGAAGAGTTTTGAGACACTTTACAATTTTGTTTTGAGGATTTGGGACTAAAATGAATGAAGATCATAAAGATCATAAACTTTTGGGATTGAAGTGTAATTAAATCAGGACCTATTCAAAAGAAATTTTATGAAAATGAGAAAATTCTATAATATTAGAATTCTAAAGACCCTTTTATAATTAATTCTTTATGTTTTGATCCCTTTTAGTAAAGGGAAAGGACTTAAACGCATAAGAGAAGACTTGTTGGGAGATTTTTGACATTTTAACATACATTTGCCGTTAAATCCTAACAAAAAAAACCTCAGGGGACCAAATCGCTAACAAAGCAAACCACGGGGTACCACAATGCAAAAAATTTTCTTTCAGGGTACCGAAGGGGAATCGCCCCTAACCACAGGGTACCAAATTGCAATTTACCCTTAATTTATTAGAAGTGCTAGCTGGTAGATATTCTTCAGGATCTTCGTCTGAAGACTTCGTTACTGAATTAACCGAGATGCGGGAGATAGTCCTACTACTTGAAGTTCCTACAAAACTAGAAGTGTCTCTCAAAGGACGGCCAAGAGGAAGTGGAAATACTTCTTCAAGACGTATAAGATGATCATCAGGGAGAGTCTCTTCGTTCGGGCTTATGATTAGACCGGATTGCTTTGCTAAAGAAAAAATGGTGCTTGGAAACCACAATCTTTTGACCTCACATTTGTGAAGATTGCTTTTCAGTTGAGTATAAATGATTCTTCCATAATTTAATGGCCAACCTTTTAAAATGCACATAACTAATTGTGCTTGCTTCCAAGTGACAAGATAAGGGATACTACTTGGTATAATCTTTGAAGCAACTACCTTATACACTATTTTTGCATAAGGAGTCATGGTAGAGACAGAAAATCCTAGTCCCCTACCCAAGGAATGAAGAACTACTATTGTTCCTTCTAAAAACTCTTGTGGATCGGGCATATTTATATGATGCCCATTAGACAATGTGTCAAATGCACATTTAGCGACCACATGGAAATCAAAAAGACGTTTGATTACTAAAGCAGAGCAATCAACAAGTGCTCCTCGTAGGGGGGCAATTTTAAAGTGGAAAGGTGCGGTGTTATTATAAAAGTCCTTAATAAGGCTAATTCTTGCCAAGCCAGGGTGTTCAAATATTTTCACCGTACCACATCTTCTAACAATCTGATTGGTAAATTCCAAACGCGGATCAAGAAGGAATAATTAGGAAGAAATGGTGCATTTGGGGCAACCAACATGATCTTCAAAGAACAATAATTATACTAATTATAATTATTGTAGAATACTACGAAATACTATAAATACTACCTAAGAACATCAGATCATACCTAAATTGACCTCTAGATCTAATCAATCGAACAAAATTTTATTTCAAGTGTGAGCTATCGTTTTGCGTCACCGGCGCAAATGCGTTTTCAAAATTTTCCAAAAAACAGTGACGACACAATCTTAGATTAAGGTCAAAATTTGACACTTTGGTACCCTGAGGTTTGCGCCGTTGGCATTGTGGTACCCTGTGGTTATTTTCCGTCAAGATTTAACGGAAAATTGTTATCACTTTTGCAAAAATTACAAATGCCCCCAAATAGTTTCAAAATTTTCAAAAACATCCCTAGATCATAATATTTGAGGACTAAAATGAAAATTATAACAAAATTTTGGGGTCAAAATGCAAATATGAAAAATTTTGGAAAAAGAATAAAATTACAAATTAGTCCTATATCTGAAAAATAAAATGCAGTTTACTCCTAAAACTGTGTGGTTCGATGGTGAGAAGATAAACTTTAGATATGTTTTGCAAAAATTAAAGAATGCCCCCAAATAGTTTCAAATTTACAAAAAGAAAAAATCCTTAGATCATGATATTTGAGGACTAAAATAAAAATTACCAAAACTTTTTGGCATCAAAATGTAATTTTGGAAAATAGAAAAAGGAGATAATTACATATAAGCCCAAAATATGAAAAATAAATGCAATTTAGTCCTACTCATATTCAAATACAATTACTTAAATGAAAATTTGAAAGTAAATTTGACTAATTTGAAGAATATTCTCATTAATTAATTTACAGATTAAATAATTGATATCTATTTTCATTAAATAATTTAATAAATTATTAAAATATTTATTTTCAAGAAATTGGCTATAGATCTCTCTTGTTTCAAGTTCGAAAGTAACAAAATCAGAACTACGAGTTACTCTTTATAATTTCTTTCTTTGTCCAATCAGAGTCGGCGACAAACGAAGTCAAATAGTACTGCGAATATCATATATTACTTCTAGTAGAGAGAATACATGTGTGGAAAAAAAAAGTCCCAACAAGCTAAAACAATTAAATGATAAATGCATTAATGTTTTTTTTTTTAAAAAATAATGATATAAGAAAGACATGTAGTAATTAATACCTAAAATGAATGAAATTGAATAATATAAATGCATAGAGTCTCTGCCCAGTATGAATCGTAGGCAAACAAGGTCAAATCGACTTGGACTCTCATTTCACGAAATTGACTATATCTCACTTGTTTCAAATCCGAATACAACAAAATCGGAGCGACGATTTACTCTTTATAATTGAGTAAAATAACTTTCCGGTCCCTGATTTATGTACTCGCTGACAGATAAGTCCCTGAATTTTACCCATTGTACTAGCCGGTCCCCGAATTTTTCAAACACCTTACTAATTGGTCCCTCCGACATATTGGCGTTACAAAAATGCTGACGTGGCCATAACGGACGCTGATGTGTCCCGTTATGTGCTGACGTGTCCTGTTATCGCCACGTTAGATCCCGTTATGTTGAAAAAAAAAATTTGTGCCACATAAATAAATAGAGAAACATCAGCATTTTTGTGTTGTATTTTCCGGTCCCTGCGTTTTGGCCAGTGCACTTTGCGGTCCCTTAATTGATCCAGCCACTTAACCTTCACCAACCTAACCCAAACTCACATTGACCCAACCCACACACCCTAGCCACTTAGCCATACCCACCCTAACCATCGAACCCACTCACCCAAACCACCAATTCAAATTACCCAACCATCACCAAACTCAAACCCTAAGACCCAAATTTTGAAATCGTCGTCACCCTCATCCCAACCATCAACAGCGGAACTCCATCACCCACCCACCACCATCGACACCACCCAACCCAGCGGCACCCAAACCCTCAACCCTCACACCCATCGACATCAATACTCACTCAAACCATCTCAACTCCATTCCGAAAACCCCTAAACCCTTACCTCTCAAACCCATTCAATAAAACCCAATTCCAAATAGAGAGAGAGAGAGAGACAAGGTTGCGCCGGCGATTTCAGTGGATTTTCCAGCGACATTGGTGAGATTTCATCCTTCTTGAAAGTTTCTGCGATTTTCTACGATTTCAAAATTTAGGTCTTAGGGTTTGAGTTTGGTGATGGTTGGGTAATTTGAATTGGTGGTTTGGGTGAGTGGGTTCAATGGTTAGGGTGGGTATGGCTAAGTGGCTAGGGTGTGTGGGTTGGGTCAATGTGAGTTTGGGTTAGGTTGGTGAAGGTTAAGTGGCTGGATCAATTAAGGGACCGCAAAGTGTACTGGCCAAAACGCAGGGACCGGAAAATACACCACAAAAATGCTGATGTGTCTCTATTTATCTATGTGGCACAATTTTTTTTCAACATAACGGGATCTGACGTGGCGATAACGGGACACGTCAGCACATAACGGGACACATCAGCATCCGTTATGGCCATGTCAGCATTTTTGTAACGCCAATATGACGGAGGGACCAATTAGTTAGGCGTTTGAAAAATTCGGGGACCAGCTAGTACAATGGCTAAAATTCAGGGACTTATCTGTCAGCGAGTGCATAAATCAGGGACTAGAAAGTTATTTTACTCCTTTATAATTCTTTTCTTTGTGCAATTAGGGTCGTCGGTAAACGAAGTCAAATAATATTGCGAACATGATTACATTACTTCTAATATAGAGAATACAAATGAGGGAAAAAACAAATTCCCAACTAGCTAAAACATCTAAAATAATAAGGTTAAAGGGTTAATTTGGTCCTAAATGTATGCCCTAATGTTCATTTTGGTCCATTATGTTTTAAAATGTTCAAATTGGTCCTAAATGTTTGCAAAATGTTTCATTTTGGTCCCAACTATTGAATATGGCTTGTTTCAAATTCAAACATGACGAGTTTAGAGCTACGTATTGTTCTCGAAGAGTAATTTCTCAATTTAGTTGGGGCCGTCAACAAATGACATCAAATCGATCCTAAAAGTAGACCTTTCGCTTTATGGTCAAACAAGCAAAGCTGATTATATTTCTCTCGTTTCAAATTCGAATGCCACGAATTCATAGCTACGAGTTCCTCTTAACAAGTACTTTAAAATTGAAATAAGAGACGAGAAAAATATGACCAAATTCAATAGTTTGGGACCAATTACCAATATTTAGGACCAAAATGAATCATTTTGCCAACATTTAGGACCAATTAGAACATTTTGAAACATAATGGACCAAAATGAACATTAGGGCATACATTTAGGACCAAAATGAACCTTTGCCAAATAATAAAAGCATTAATGTACCCGATAACCGAGCCCAACACGTAGCCCAGTAAGCATAATGAATAAGCCCAAAGGAGAACTTCTCTCCTAAATGACACATTCCATCATTAAGGCGCCAATGATAAACCACAACTTTCAGAAGACAAGGGAGCAAGAGATCCCGAAAAAACCTCGAAGTTTATGTAGATTTAATGGTCATAAAGACCAGCGAAGGAGGTTGCCACATCCAAGACATAAAAGAGATCTTCCAACAACTGCGGAAGAACTAGATGAAGCCGAACCCATCCATGTGTGTGTTTGGTGTAAACGAAGGCAAGTTCTTGGGTTTCATGGTGACTCCTAGGGGAATTGAGGCAAATCCAGAACAATTCAAAGCAGTCATGGAGATGCAAGTGCCGAAAACAATAAGAGGTACAACGCCTAAACAGAAGAGTAGATGTGCTTCACAGGTTCCTCTAAAGGTAGAAGGCACCATGTGCCTTATCAAGCACCAAAAAATATGTCAATTTCGTTTGTCATTTATCTTTTCTATATGTTAATTTCGTCCGTAATTTTCTTTATTACTAAATAATGTAAGCCGCCTACTACATATCAAATCAATAAATACGAGGTTTTACTTATTTGCGAAGAAATTTTCAATCCAAGTCTGCTGATAGATGCCTCTCTTTCTTCAAAACTATAAAAGCAAGCAAGAGGTTTGAGTGGACAAAGGAATGCGAAGAAGCTTTCCAAGAACTGAAAAAATACTTGGCCTCGCTGCCATTGCTTGCAACTCCTAAAAAGCATGCCCTAATTCATGTTTATCTAGCGTCCACCGACGATGCCGTCAACTCGGCTCTAGTTTTAGAAAAAGGGGAAGACCAAAAACCCATATATTCACCAGAAAAACTCTCACAGGAGCAAAAACGCACTACCATCAACTAGAAAAGCTAGTTTTCTCCCTTCTATAGACAACAAGGAAGCTAAGACAATACTACCAACAATACCAGTTGGTGGAGCAACCAAACATTGCGGGTAGAATGTCAATCTGGTCGATGGAAATATTAGAGTATGGAATCATCTACGAACCTAGAAGGGCAATCAAAGGTCAAGCCTTAGCAGGCTTCGTAGAAGAAATGGCAGGACCAGAAGAACCCAAAAACTCAAAAACTGGACATGGAAGATATGATAGGAATTGTGCCCTAGGGCCAATCCTCTTATGTATATGTTATGAACATATGGATTAATTTATAGAGATAAATTAATGGTTTTCACATTATTTGCATGTTTAATGTGATTACATCCGTGATTAATTATACGATAATTAATCTAAATCTGTCCCTGATCGATTGTTTTCGTGGGAGCGAAAATGAACTAAGATCAGCATGACCTGAGTGCATAGGGATGCACGCACTAGATGCTGGAATGAGAGTCATGGTGCAACTACGTAAGGGGTTACGAGTTGCTGGACTGACCCGGAGAGTCCTGCATGGGTTTAGTCATTAGCTTGCCTCTCTTGTACGCCTGTCACGACGCCTTAGACTTGAGGTCATCATTATTCCGACGTTGCAGTTGTCAGACTTTGACTTAGTCTAACGTTGCCCGTAGCAGGGTAGCCATAAGGGCTAAGTACGGGTCTGGTTGATTGCCGTGCTGAGGAATGTGGACTGACCAAAATTGGGATTTTGTTCCCCATTAAGTTGAGAGATATCTTACTGGCGCCCTCGATGAGTCTGTCCAGGAAAATGCATGGCCATGCTAGATATTGGGACTTACTCAAGGAGATCGAGAAAGTAAAGGTTTGGATCATGGATGACTTTCCCGTGCCTAATCCATGACCAAGATATCGCAGAACAATAGGGTCGGTGCCTAGGAGGTACGAAGGTTAAAATCGGTTCTGGTAACGATCGATCAACTCACGTGTTTTGGGTAGTCGCGATGGCTTGCTAGAGTCCGCTCACGACTTGTAGGACATAGGGATGACCTACTGCCAACTTCACGTGGGGCCTGCTGGGTCACACACGAGCAGGATTAGAACACACCTTATAAGGGACACGAATTAGGGTAATTCGTGGGTCACTCCGTGGCCTAATTTAAGACACAGAGGAAATGTCTGGGACATTATGTCTTGTCTTAAATTTTCTACAGTTTAAATAATTGTTAAATGATTAATAGAGATTAATTATTTACAATTTAAATATTAGGAATAATAAATCAAATAATTCCTAAAAGTTAGGAGATTATTGATTTATAAAATTCCCTAATATTTTGCTTGAGGGTGGCGCCTCATTTTTTGGTGATTTAATTAATAAAAATGTTTTATTAATTTAAGTCATGGATTTGAATTTGAATTTGAGATTCTAGATTTGAATTAAGATATTGGGGTAATATTTTAATTCAATAAAGAATTTAAATTCAGAATTCAAAATTTGAATTAAAGATATTATTGTAATATTTTAATTCAAAAACATTGGGATAAAATAAGTTGGTTATGACTTCCTAATTTTAGGAGTTATTTTTGATTTATAAAATTCCCAATAATTAAGGAGAAATAGGCGCCTAGCTCATGTGGGTCCCATTGGAAGATTTGATCTTCAATTTGATTCTATGAGTTAGGGATTTGAATTTGAATTAAAATATTATGGTAATATTTTAATTAGATATTCAAGTCTTAAAGATATGATATTATCAGAATATCATGATTTTATATTTATAAAATTAGCACAATTTTAGTAAATATAAGAGCAAAAAGTCGCCTAGCTCCACAAGTCATGCCAATTGATGCACAATTGAGAAAACCCTAAGTTTGCTAAGCAAGTCGACTTTCCTCCTTGTAGAGAAAGAAATTTCGCCACCCACCTTCCTAGAGAGAGAAGTCGATTTTCTTCTAAGGGGTTAGAAGAGAAATCGAAAGTTGTGGGTTCCTAGGGTTTTTAGAGAAGGAGAAGAACAAAAGGTGTTTCGTTGCTGTCTACTTCTCTGTGGCGCCATCCACCTGGATTTCAGAGAAGGAGTTCCTGAATCCAAAAGCTGTAGATTGAATCCCGAGTCTCTTTGGAGAAAGAGGCGTGGAGGCTAGCACCTCGTGTTCGGGAAACTGTTCGTGTGGATCACCGGTAGAGGAAGGACGTGTTGACGGACTTCTAGACTCACCAGTATCACCAATCCGATTGAAAGCCTGAGGTATAACACTTTTCGTATCTGGTTTTAAATTCAGCTAGCGGATCTCAGGGTGGGATTTTCCTGGGGGCGCAAGTTTTTTTTTTTATTTTACGTTTCTTCCGCTGCGTGTTTCCCCGGGGATTTCCCAACAAGATACATATAGATGGAGCATCTCCAAACTCCAAAAGAGTAGCAGGCATCGTGATGCAGTCGCCGGGTGGATCGATAATAGAACAATCCATTGAAATTAGCTTCCTAATCACCAACAACCAGACAGAATATGAGGAACTGATTGTAGCACTGAAACTAGCGAAAAACATGGGAGCCAAGGAGGTGGCAATTTACAGTGTTTCCCAACTTGTTGTTCAACAAATGACAGGGGAGTACGAGGTGAAAGATTCAACAATCCAGCTATACACACAGAAAGCCAAGCAATTTATAGAAGCCGCCTCAATGAAAGTAACATTCATACACATCCCCATAATGAAAAATGGAAGAGCAAACACCCTAGAAAAAATGGCCACAAAGCCAACTAAAGGGGGAAGGGACTCTAGAGGAGGCCAATACACCAGTACTTGAGACACAACATACTTCCCAAAGATAAGAATGAGGCACGGAAGGTAGCAAGAAGGTCAAGAAGATTTGTCTTCAAACAAGGCACCTTATACATGAAAAGTTCACCTCCCCCGGTGCAAAATGCATCTCAGAAGAGGATGCTGCCTATGCCCTACGAGAGATACATGAAGGAATCTGCGAAAGCCACCAGGGACCTACAACAATGAAGAAAAAAGTCCAACGAGTTGGACGCTACTGGCCGACAATTCTTCAAGATGTGGAGAAGCTGGTAGAAGCTTGCGAAAAGTGCTTGAAACACGCCAACATCATCCATAAATATCCAGCTACCCTAAATGCCACCATGTCGTCATGGCCACGAGACAAGGTAAGTTCTTCTTGGTTGCATTTGATTATTTTACAAAATGGAAAGAAGCAGAACCAGATGCGTCAATTACCAGCGCAGCTATACAAAAATTTGTATGGCAAAACATAATCACCAAGTTTGGCAACCCAAACACCATCATTACAAATAATGGAAGACAATTCATCAGCAAACAATTCAAGGATTTCTGTAAATAATGGCACATCTACCATAAAACAACATCAGTGGAGTACACTTGCCACAAATAGCCAAGTAGAGTTGGCCAATCGAATAATCATGCAAGGAATCAAGAAAAGACTAGACTCAACAAAAGGAAGATGGATAGAAGAGCTACCATCAGTCTTGTGGTCGTACAAAACCATAGAGAAAACAACAACCAAAGGTTAGCGTCCCATCAGATCGAGTCGCCAACTACATAAGCATAAGCAACCAAAACTCAAGACTCAAAATGCTGGACAACCTAGAAGAAAGAAAAGAAATTGTAGTTATAAAGCAAGAAGACCACAACCAAATGGTAGCAAAATACCATGACGCCAAAGTAAAGCCAAGAGTACTAAAAATTGGCGACTTGCTGCTAAGGACAGTGGAAGATGACAGGATCAACCCGAGACGTGAAAAGCTTACCCAAATTGGGAAGGCCCATATAGAGTAACAGCAACACTTCCGGGAAACGCCTACAGGTTGGAAAAAACCGAGGGGAAACCAATCCCTAACGCTTGGAATATGACCAAGCTCAAATTCTACTTCCCATAAATAGAGAAGATAAAAGCCAGAGCTATTGTACTATTGTTTTTGAATCATAGGCTACTTTGTCATTGTATTATCATTTCTCAACAACAATAATGGCGTCATTCAAGAAAGACAAGTAATATTGAATATTGCACGGGAAAAAAAAGTCACACAGGGGAACACCACTGAGAAAGCGACAATAAGACGACCATGCCATCTTGTGAGTATGGCACTCACAAAGCAAGCGGACAACCTCCCATGGAAGGCTAGCCACCCAAAAAATGCGTAGAAAAATGCATAAAAGAAAAAGGAAAGAATATCAAAAGCATGCAAGGATAAATAAAGTACATGCACTAAAGGCACCAATGAAGTGGCAAAAGTAAGCCGCCAAAAAGAAAAAAAAGTTGATGCCACAAAGGGCAAACATCTCAAAAATCAAAAGCCACATTGGACAAATAGTTAACATTACAATGCAAAATTTTTTACTAAGTTAAAAACTAAAGAAACTAAGCTGTAGGAGGATCAACATTTTCACCAGCAGCACCCTCATTGCCCTCCGACGAAATGGCGACATCACCTGAGACCCCAGTATCATTAGCGGCTTCCACCAAGATTGTGTTCTCGAGCTTGTTGGGACAGTGTTCAACCTAAGATTACGAATATTAAGTTGCATCACGGCATTTCGGAAACTTGTGAAGGTAAGCCGCAAAGACCTCCATTTCAGAAGGCACCCCACATTCGTCATGAACACTGTGTAAACACCCCATTTGGTATGGTCCATTTTTGTAATATTGGAAAAAATTTTAAAAATAAAAAACAAAAAATAAATATAAAAAAATTAAAAATATTTAAAAAGGAAAAGATAATAGCTGAGCAAAGAAAAATAATAAGAATAAATAAAAAGAAGAAAAGAAACGAAAAAAATATAATGGCATTTTGTTAATAGAGAAACAAGGGAAGGCATTTTTGAGAAGGAGACAATCTCTAGGGGCATTTTTGTCATTCTAGCCCTAAGAAACCCTAGCTCTCCTTTTCTCCTCTCATATAAGCCGTTTGTCTCTCATACATGCGTTGCTCAGAAGTCCAAAACACCTTCTTCTCTCTTTCTTATGCTTTGCTCGATTTGGTTCCGAAATTCTTCTCCTATCCATCACGACTCATCCAAAGGCCAGAAGACACGCCAGAAAACATGGAAAGATAGAGATGCACGCAAAGAAAAATGACGGTTTGAGAGGCTATAAGAGAAGAGGGGTTCGACTTTGAGAAGGGAGGAAGAAAACGAAAAATGGAGAGTGAGAGGAGTTCTTGGCAAAGTCGAAGTCTTGTTTCTCGGTCAAAACCCTTGAGTTTTCTGGAAAACTCTCAAGTTCTCTGGCCGATTCTTGACTTTTCTGGTGAGTTTTCTTGGAATGTTTTGGCGAGTGTGTGAATTTTATTGTTGATTTTTCTTCTCTTTTTGTCTTCGTTTTCGTCTCTTTCTCTTTCTGTTCTGTGTTTGTGTTTATTATATTTTAGTGCAACTTTGTGAACTTAAGGACTAAAATGTGATGTTTTCAAAGTCTCCTGTGTGTTTTCGTGTTTTATTTCTTGAAGTCAGGGACCTCAATGCAATGCTATGTAACATTTTGGGACTAAAATGCAGACAATTGGGGCTTAAATGAAGAGATTTTTGGCAACTGGAGTTGTTTTTGAAAAACAAACATTTTTGCATTTTTTCCAACTCCCATTTGATCCCTAGGCCTATATTAGATAATGCACCCTCAACTCTCTCTTGTGTTTGCGTTTTAGTCCCTCTAGCGATGGTAGAAAGGACTTAAATGAGATAAGAAAAAGTCTTTGAAGTGCAAAAATGTAATTTTAGCCATCATTGTCTTCTTCTCCATCCACTACCATGTTATGTGTAACCCTCCTCCTTTTTTCCTTTTCTGTTTTGGCATTATATATATATATATATATATGAATATTAATATTTGTTTCCTTTTCCATACTTATATCTTTTTTCCTTCCTTTTCGATTTGTCCTTCTCATTTTTTCATTTATTATTTTTTTAATGCATTCATGAGCATTTATCATATATGCATCACTTATTCTAAAAAGACAATAATAAAAAAATACAAAAAAATCAAATAGATAAAAATCATGAGAATAGTTAATTTTGATTTGAATCTTTTATAATCAAAGTCAATCATTTCAAAAAAATTAAACATAAAAAAAGATTTGAGAGAAACTAGGTTTTGATCTAAATTTATCATGACTAAAATCATTCATCACAAATCAACCAACCCGATTTTGGTAATTAACAATTAAGACCATTATCTTCTTTTTCTCAAATACAAAAAAACATTTTTAATCAATTTCTGAACTAGGTGGACTTTGATCTCTAACCAGGTACGTAGGCCTTAGGCTTTGCTTGAGTCAAGTTCAATCCTGTAAATATTTGTGTTTTTTTCTTTTTGTTTATTTTATTTTTCTTTTATCTTATCCATATTTTTGTGTGATTTTGTTTTATTTTGTTTATCTAATTTCTTATGAAGATTAATTTTAAATTGTAAGTTCATTTAATTTTTAGGGTAAATTACACTTTGATACTCTGTGGTTTGACCCTATTTCACTTTGGTACCCTGTGGTTTGAAATTTGACACTTTGGTACCCTGTGGTATTTTCCATGAACACTTTGGTACCCTTTGGAGCTATTTTGTAATTTTAACCATAACAAATTTTGCAAAAATTACATATTGACCCCAAAAAATTATCAAAAAATTACAAATAGGTCCCTAGATACATATTATATAGGGACTAAAATGAAAAATTTAAAATTTTTTGGGGTCAATATGTAATTTTTGTAAAATTTATTATGGTTAAAATTACAAAATAGCTCCAAAGGGTACCAAAGTGTTAATGGAGAATACCACAAGGTACCAAAGTGTCAAGTTTCAAACCACAAGGTACCAAAGTGAAATAGGGTCAAACCACAGGGTACCAAAGTGTAATTTACCCTAATTTTTATATAATTATTTTAGGATAACCATCCTTTCGGATGGGTGTTGTGGGGTGCCTGACACCTTCCCCATGACTCAACTGACTCCCGAATCCGTCTTTGGTTCGAGACCAATTTTTGCCTTATCCACCATTTTCTCAAATTATTTTCACAAAAATAGTTTTGCAAATCCTTTTTTCAAGTCATAAACGACATTTTTCTCCGGAATGTCAGGCGTGACACACTGAATGGGCGTCCTCCTTCACTCTTAAACACCCCTCAAACTCTGAAGCCTACTTGTTCAAAGCCTCAATGACTTCAGTAGCTTCATCTAACTTGTTCTTGGCGTCATCATAGATGATTTGAAGAGAGTCCCAAGAAGCTTTAAGAATATTGATCTCTTCCAAATCAGCCTCACAAAGGTGCCTTTGCTCTTTCAAATCATTGCGAGCGGTGTCTCGCTCCTTCATAACATCCCTTTGAGAAACATAAAGTCGCTGCCAAAAGATGGGGCGTCCCAACCGTAACAGGACCTTTTTCATTTTTGATGGACACCCGAGAAAGTTCATCCCTCTCAGAAATAGCCTCAAAAGACAAGGCATTGTCAAAAATAGCGAAAGGATTAAACTCACTCAGATGTGGAGAAGGAGGAATATATAAGAGGAGCACCATCCAGCTTCGATCGCTTCAGAGAAGCAGGAAGAGTTCCCTTAGTTGGTCTATTCCCCAAATCTTTAGAAGCACCAACTTCAGGATCAGTAACAAGAACACCAATAAGTGGCTCGCGAAACACGATGCCAGTGGGACGAGGAACAGGGGTAGAAGCTGACGCCTTGGAAGAAGATGTCTTCCTTTCGGTTTCCTTTTGCTTAGGAGGGCGCCGAGACCCAATGATATCTTTCATAGAAGCATCAGTAGCTGCAAATGAACAACAGATAAGAAAACAACACTTAGAAAACAAAAGTGCAATTAGGACAAAATTGAGAAGAGAAACAGAAAGAAAAAGAAAACATACAACGAAAATGAAGCACGCACTTGGGATCCATTAAGCCCGAGGTGGCCAACTGCAAAGCCACCAAACGCTCGTCAACAGAATGATCCTCTCAATCGCTCTCAAAGGTGGGTCCACTCGAGGATAAAACAAAGATGGAGTCTTGACTAACGGCGACCATTTAGCAATGCGACAATGAGGTTTGCGGCGGTGACCTGAAAACATAAACTCCTGGTTCAGATCTCGAAAATAAGAGTTCCTTCTGTACTAGCTCACAATTATAAACAACAAGTTATGAAAATATTTAAGCAATCTAAGACTATTATCTAAAACTAATTATACATAGATCAATTCTATCTATATGTAGACTAGCAATAGAAGTCACAACTATAATGATAAACTCCCTTAACCATAAAGAATGATGAACTCGAGCCTTATTCAGATTCTCCTTCGGATTCACAAAAGAATTAGTCCATTGAGACTTTAGAGAGAGAGAGAGAAGAAGTTTCCTAAGCTAAAACGTCGAGAGAGAGCTCTGGAACGGGATCAAAAAGAGTCTAGGCAGATCCACAAAAGAATTAAATATAGTATAGCTTGGTTGACCAAGGGTCAATCTCTAGCGAAACTCTCGTGATCAAGAGCACAAACACAAGCGGGTCGATCTCTATTTTTTTCTAATGGTTAGAGCAAATCTGACACAATTACACAAACCAAGAAGTTGTGAAGGGTGAATGGTTAGAGAAAATAATAATTAATGAATGAAAAATATAATAAAGAAACCCTACCTTTGGAGAGATTTATTGAAAGGCAATCATTGTTCATGGTAAGATAGAGTTGTGTTTTACTTGTGCATCATACAAACTATATCCTAAGATGATTATGCAAATATGCAATAATGCTAATGATTGCAAACATAATGCAGTTTACCTTGGGTAAATGACAAATATGCATACAAATCTAAAACAAAGTAATGGCAACAAATATAGAAAACGAGATGGATAGCTCGGATTACTTGGATAAATATGAGAACATATTATTGATCTATCAAAATAAGGATCCCTTGTTCAATTATAAATCAAGATCAATAATAAAGTATGAAAGAAGTAAAAGCAATCCCTAATCTAATTCGTCTAATATATCTCATAATTAATCATGTACCTATGTTTAATAGAAATATTAAAAAGATGAAGAACAACAGCTAAAACAAGGAACTCTCCATGAAAGCGTAGATGAACTCAAGACACATCGTCAAAATCCTCAACGGTATGAGAGATTTAGTTACTCTTGCCCATTGAGTTATATTCATGAAATTAAATCTTTGCTTGCAAGAAATTCGCATATCAAGTTAAGATGGGTTAGAAGAAATGCAAACATAGTCTATTGGCTATTGAAATATTTGAAGGATCAAATAGTGTATTTCAATTATTCAGCGGCTGATTCGTAGATTCATTGTAAATTCAAGGACCACATAAGAGGTTTTCTCAAAAAACAAATTAGGGTCCTCCTCACCTTTCAATTTGATCCCTGAGCTTGAGCGAAAGCTTGTTATTGGCGTCTTGGGCATTATTCACAAGCCTTTGATGAAAACTTCTCCTTTCTTGCAACCCAAGTTTGTGTATATCAACCTCATTGGCTTCTCCTTGTGCTGAAACAAGCAAGCCTCTTCTCAAACGAGTAATTGTAAAAAGTTTCTGAATAGCAGCCCATTTAAGAGCTTCTTCATCATCTTCATCAACTTTCATTTCTCTGTTCCTCCATAATGACAAATTATTACCCCCACCGTCCATTGGTGAATTTCAGCTTGGAACCACAAACACGACTAAAGGTTCAATCTTTACTATAATTTACACAAAACTAATGAACCCCAAGTAAAGGTTTTTCCTAGAGATTAAGGCAAGAAATAAATTCTGTATCTTTCTCAAAATTTCTGTCTCTTGGTTTATAACTACTAAGATATTAAAGTGGTAATACATAATCACTTAAGTACTTAACAAATGGCACACCAGAAAAATGATTCCCTAGATTTGTCCCACTAGGCCACCACCACTTAAAATTGCCGAATACTTAAGAAGAAAAGACACTTACCCTCCAAGAACATGCCACTAATTAATCATGTATAAGCAAGTGACAATATCAGAGAGCATAGAAAAACCATTCCAATGAAAAATAGGAAAATTGACATTGCGTCAAGTTTGTTCAAGGAACACAATTAATATATAGATGCACAAATTCACAAGCCACAAGTATTTGGGTCTTGATCCAAACTCCAAACTACTGCTTCATTCAGGTCAATACAAGATATGAGAGCATGTTTAACTGATGAACTCTGTTAAATGAAATTTGACAATGAAATCCATAACAAAAATGGCAGAAAACACAATCATCCTAGATAAATATAGAAAAACACAAGCATAAAAACTTATTTTGTGTCCCTGTATCATATGTTCTCAAGTTACAATGCCTATATTGTGAAACTCTTCTAATATCTTATAGAGAGAGGTTCAGACATAAAAAATTCAGATATGTCTTGCTTTATGTGTCAACTTGTTAGCAACCAGAATCACCAGTTATGACTAGATTAGCAAGGGGCGACAACTTAGTTCCAGTCAACTTGATTTCCTGGCCTGCAAAAATGAGATCTCAGTATCAGTTGATCTTGTACACTAACAAAAAGTTAAGGGTCTGTTTGGTATGTGATTGGGTATGTAAAGGAAAGGGTTTTACAATGGAAAGATTGTGAGGGAAAGGAAAAGTAGTTGAGGGAATGTAAAGTAGGTAAANTTTTTTTTTTTTTTTCCATCTAGACTAAATTGGTAGTCATTTGAATTAATTTAGAGCTGTATATGACATCAGGACAAAGGGTCAGTTCGTTTCCGTTTTTTTTAAAATTTGTTTTGATTATAATCATGGTTTGATTATAATCAAATTTGATTATTTTTGTAGTGGTGTTTGGATGATTGTTGATTATTTGGTGTGAAATTATTAAAATGGGTATGTAATGATTGTGGTAGGTGGATAAAAAGTAAGGAAATTGATAAATTGTATAGGGGTATAAATGGAAGAAAAAGTTAGAAAAAGTAAGGTGTGATTTGATTATAATAAAAGTGTGTTTGGATGTGATTGTTGTTTTTGAAAAAAAAAAATGTTACTGTTTGCCTTGAAAAGCGTGAAATCTTGATTATTTTTGTGAGTAGGTTGGGGGATGTTTTTCCGAATCGGTGCACCGTTTCCTTTTTTGCCTACGAAACGTTGCACCAACAAGGATTAAAGTGTCTTCTACTTGTCGACATTCGGTGCACCAGCGAAGAAAATCGGTGCACCGATTCGCATCAGATGAGAGAGAATGTTACAACAACATTCGGACCCGAAAAAATTATCCAATTTAGCTTATTTGTCTCATCTCTCATCACTCTCCCTCTCTCATCTCTCGTCACTCTCCCTCTCTCTCGTCTTGCAGATGAACTTGACGCATTCATGAATTAATCAAAGTGGATCCAACCCTTTTGATGAATAAGTTTATGAAATCCATGTTTTCGAACGAAGATAACAACAGAGTTATTCGGATTAGTGTCTCTGACAATTTCGCCACTGATTCTTCCACCGACGAAAACGACGACGACCACAGCACAGAGATATGATTGGGGACGGTCGAAATCCCGTCGATCTTGACCTCGCCGGACGGTCCTGATTCGCCGATTGTCTGAAATCGGCTCTGTTCTTCGGCGACGAAGAATCTCCGATCGTGCTCGGAGTCACATTCTCAGGCTCAATTTGAACGATCATATGGTAGGGATATGATTGGGGAAAATTTCAATTTCAGTTCTAAATTATTTGGGCAAAATAACATTTTAGCCCAAACACAAAAATGGATATTTACAAACTGACTCAATTTTAAAGTAAATGACTATTTTGCCCTTTGTGATTGGGGATTGAATGTATTAGAGTATAGGTAATTATAGGTTTATGTATAGGGGTATAAGTGTAATTGAGTGTGTTTGATTATTTAAAAATCATGATTATAATTGAATCAGGAAAAAAACGTAAACGAACATGTTTATTATGATTATAATCAAAACAGATTATAATCAAAACAGAAACGAACTGATGGTGATCACCCTTTAACTTATGCAGCACAGAACACAAGAAGCATCAGACTACGAACAAGTCATTGTGGCATGAATTCAAATTTAATATATTAGCAACCAATTGACCAAGCACACAAAAGACCCTGTTAGGCTATATTACCATTCTATTTTATGTTATATTTTTAGGCCCTTCGGAATCTTTTTTGTTGGTTCCCAAAAAACTCTGATACCACTTGTTGGTCCCCAAAAAGCTCTGATACCACTTGTTGGGCATCCCAGACCGATACTACTACCCTTAATATTACTTGGTGGTCCCGGTGGTACTATTTAAGCAGAATAACAAACTCAACAAGCAAGGAAAAATGACACCAATAATTTAACGTGGTTCACCCAAAACGTTTGAGCTTCATCCACGGGACAAACTCCGAATTATTCTTCCACTAAAAAATAATTAATGGGTACAAATAGATGAAGAGAAACATCCCACAAACTAGAGACAATACAACATCATGAGATAAACCCAAAACTAGTAACACACACAAGTGTTTCTCGCACATACAAGTGTCCCTCAATAAATACTCACAAAGTATTTCCTTACTATTTTGTCACTCCCCATTTTAGGAAACCTTCCTAAAAGACTTCTCTCACATCTCACAACACCAACTCCAGCTAACCCATCTACTGAAATAGTAGTAGACAATAGTAGTAGACATACAAGAGACCTCCCCAAATTACATTTTGGGGGATACATGAGTTCTACCCAAAATAATTATACACATACTAGTGTTTCCCACATACACTAGTATCCCATAAATACTCTCACACAGTATTTTACCTAACTATTTTGTCACTCCCCCGAGAGCATTATCCTCTCTTTTCTTTCTTCCTCACATCTCTAGAGCTGATACATAAATGTAAGAAACGAATTGCCTATTTATAGGCAATCTGCACCTCTACAATTTGCCTTCAACTTGCTCTTGCCAACTGCACCCATTCTTCATCTTTCAAGGGCACGGATCCTCTGCCGTACCGCACACCGTGCGGTGCGGCAGGGACCAATAGGAGCGCGCCACGTGGCGCCACGTGTGCAAGCGCGCCCACGTGGCGCGCGCCTATTGGTCCCTGCCGCACCGCACGGTGTGCGGTACGGCAGAGGATCCGTGCCCTTGAAAGATGAAGAATGGGTGCAGTTGGCAAGAGCAAGTTGAAGGCAAATTGTAGAGGTGCAGATTGCCTATAAATAGGCAATTCGTTTCTTACATTTATGTATCAGCTCTAGAGATGTGAGGAAGAAAGAAAAGAGAGGATAATGCTCTCGGGGGAGTGACAAAATAGTTAGGTAAAATACTGTGTGAGAGTATTTATGGGATACTAGTGTATGTGGGAAACACTAGTATGTGTATAATTATTTTGGGTAGAACTCATGTATCCCCCAAAATGTAATTTGGGGAGGTCTCTTGTATGTCTACTACTATTGTCTACTACTATTTCAGTAGATGGGTTAGCTGGAGTTGGTGTTGTGAGATGTGAGAGAAGTCTTTTAGGAAGGTTTCCTAAAATGGGGAGTGACAAAATAGTAAGGAAATACTTTGTGAGTATTTATTGAGGGACACTTGTATGTGCGAGAAACACTTGTGTGTGTTACTAGTTTTGGGTTTATCTCATGATGTTGTATTGTCTCTAGTTTGTGGGATGTTTCTCTTCATCTATTTGTACCCATTAATTATTTTTTAGTGGAAGAATAATTCGGAGTTTGTCCCGTGGATGAAGCTCAAACGTTTTGGGTGAACCACGTTAAATTATTGGTGTCATTTTTCCTTGCTTGTTGAGTTTGTTATTCTGCTTAAATAGTACCACCGGGACCACCAAGTAATATTAAGGGTAGTAGTATCGGTCTGGGATGCCCAACAAGTGGTATCAGAGCTTTTTGGGGACCAACAAGTGGTATCAGAGTTTTTTGGGAACCAACAAAAAAGATTCCGAAGGGCCTAAAAATATAACATAAAATAGAATGGTANCTTTTAATGATATAAATTCTAAAACATGAAAATTGTAATCAAAACTACATAAAATTAAAAATAAAACAATGAAATTTAATCATCTTTGTCGTCGTTATCCTCCTGCTGCTGCCATTCCGGCGGCCATTATGGCGGCCCATGGTCCAAGCAAGACCCCTGCACCAACCTCTGCCCTACTCTGGCCAATGCCACCCTGGGCATATGTAGCAAGTTTTACTCTTCGATGGACGTTTATTTGCTACAGCCTTGCCTTTACCTCTGTGACCTCCCTGATCACCATGATGCCTGTCATTTGCCTCTCTTGATAGGGACTGTGGCAGTGGAAAGGGCTGCACCTGTCTGTCAACATGAGCATCACCGATGCGTAGAGGAGTGTTCATAATAAACTCCCTCATGAAGCCCGGCTGAATAGTAGGGCCTGGCTGAATAGTAGGACTCGTCATCGTCAAAGAATATTGGGGCGGGGTAAAAAAACCTCCCTCTGACGAATCTGACATACCAAACATCAATGTCTGCTGCATATCAAACGTCGATGTCTGCTGCATATCAAACATCGATGCCTGCTGCATACCATGCATCGGTGTCATCGGTGTCGAAGGTCCAGGCAGGTGGGATGATGAAGGACCAGGCATATGGGATGTCGAATGAGTAGGCACGTGTGTTGATGGAGCAGAAGTAGGCACGTGTGTCGATGGAGCAGGAGTAGACACGTGCGTCGATGGACCGGGAGTAGGCACGTGTATCGATGGACCAGGCATGTGAAGCGACGAAGGACCAACATAACTTGAAAATGAATGCCGAGATGACTCCTCTGCCTCCTGAGGTGCAGTGGATGGCTGACAGAAGGAGTGTCTCGGTGGCTGTTGGTGCCTCGGTGGTTGCGGATTAGGTGGTAGCGGCTGCTGATTGAAAATATTTTTTTTAGGGCGTCTTGCGGAAAGAAACCCGAGCCGCCACTTTTTTTTCTTCGGCGGTGGCTGAGACGGAACGAGCTCTGCCGGCTGAACCTGTGGTCTGAGGGGTGCATAGACATGCTCCTCCAGCATGTGGGCATGTTGCTCAGCTAATGCCCCCTTCAGATCTTTGCAGATGGCACTGACTCGATGACTGAAGTCGGGATAGTTGTCAGCATTGCGAGCCATTTCTTCTAACTCGTCCAGTCCATCAACCTGTATCAAGGCATAAACAAAATGAATATACGACAATGGTATTTAAAGAAATGAACATAATAAATTGATTATGATTTATTTACCGCATAAACGCCTGATCCACTAGTGGGGTCCATCCACCGTCGCGTGATGCGTCTGTACCATTGCCAGTATTCAGAATTTCTGGTCAATGGCCTCGCCGGCTGATCCCCACGGGAGACCCTATCGTGACGTTGCCCCCAGTAGACTACGAACTGTGCAAGGTACACACTCCAATTAGTGTCTACTCGAGCTCTGAGGTCTCTTCCGTGGAAGCCCATTGCGTCTAAGTTTAAAGCCGGGTCTGGAATGTGCTGCTCCATCCCGAACTGGCGAAGCGTCCGATCAACATGGTGCCACTCCACAATATGCATGCAAAGGAGTGGGCACGAGGACCGCCAGACGGCAGAATGCTCTAAACAATACCCTGGAATAAGAGCCTGCACTGCATCACTGCGATATGGCTGCCAAACAAACTGAAAAAACAAATCGTAAGTATGATATACTGAAGATTATAAGTATACAATATATTAATATTGTTGTACATACATCATTTTGGCGAGACATATCAAACCATCAGCGATACCACCGCGTGGCTCGGTCTGGTGGTTGAAAATTACGGTGCACGTTGCCCCACCTGCATAATGAAAAGCATTAGTATAACAGCCCTAAAAATTATAATGTTAATACAATGCAAAGAATAGAATAAATATACAATTAAACACATACCGAAATGCCAATGGTGGAGGTGGAACGTTTGCCGTCGCATAGACGTCTGCTATCGGTGGTCGACCAGGAGCCAATGATGGGAATCGATCCCAAGCCCATACGTGCAGCAGTGTTAGGCAACCACTGATCTCGATGGCGTCGGGATTAGTGGCATGACACATTTGGTGGTACAAGTGTGCCAATACCGCAGCACTCCAAGCGTATCGCCCGCACTCGTCGAGGTCCCGGAGGTACATGAGCGGTAGGAGATGCCCTGAATGGTCAGGCATCAACCATCCGCCAATCATCTGTAGTATATATGCTCGGGTGAACCGTACCAACTGCTCCTTCGTGGGATTGGGGGGAAGCACCCCAAATGTCTTTGTCAACCAACCAATCTGTACCCGCTGGCCGAACATTTCATAATCAGGGGGCATTTCACCCAACAGTTCTTCGGCCAGCTGCCTCCAATTGTGATTTGTGGGACCAATAACTGGAGCCCCAACAACAGGCAGTCTCAGCTAGACTGCGACATCCTGGAGAGTGATTGTGCACTCTCCCTGCGGAAAATGGAAGGTGTGGGTCTCCAGCCGTCATCGCTCGATCAAAGTGGAAACGAGGGATGGCTCATACACAAATGGGACCACTCGAGAGATCCCATAGAATCCTGCTTGCACCAAATGAGAGACTATTTCAAGAGGTGGGACACCCTCAATCTGCTGACTGAAGGTGCATCGTCGTGTAATCAGTGTGCGATCCTGCAAGATGAGAGCAGAGTGGTTAAAAAAAAGCATTTTGTTAACGTTAGCAACTCATTAATTCATTTGACTGTGAAGACTAACCCGATTTTGACCAGTGCGATTCCACACTGTCCGTGAGATATGGCGTTCTTGTAATAGCAGGACATCATGGTTGATTGGTCCGGGGTTAACAATTCGTGCCTGTGCCTGTGCCTGTCTATCTGTTCCCGCCATCTATACTAATTTGGAGGAAGGACATTAATTAATTCAATGATCAATAAATTGATATTTAACATATAAAGTCACTTGCATAAACAAATAAATGTCATACAAATTAAAAATTGCAAATAAATGTCATACAAATTACATAAACATTATCTAAGAGTCATACATAAACAAATATATATTTAAAATACATGATCAAACATAAGAAAATTACATCTTAATAAGAAATGTCCTACATAAAAAAATAAATGTCATACAAATTAAAAATTGTAAATAAATGTCATATAAATTACATAAACATTATCTAAGAGTCATACATAAATGTCCTACAAATTACATATTACAAATTTCTTCTTCGGTGTGGACAGTTTTTTTATTGTGTCCAGCGGTCCTGCATATGGTACATTTGGTTGGCGGTCTTCGTTCTCTCTCATCCATTTCATTATGAATGCGCGTCTCAACAGGTCGACCTTTTGGGCTTCCCCTTTTAGCGGGATTTGGTCGTACGATGGGACCGTCATATGGCGGCCATTCTACCACATCGCCAAGAGGCTTGAAAGTGGTACTATATGCTAGCCACATCGTTTGCAATCGGAAAACTAGATGTACAAAATGATAGAAGTCCCATCCCGACTTTAAACATGCAGCCATAACATGCACGCACGGGTAATGCATAGCCTGAAATGCCCCACAGTCACATCTACGGGCTCGAAGCTCAACTTTATATTTCCGACCGACTTGATGAGTACTATGATTGTAAGGGTCCTCCACCTCAAATGTAAGGGACTCCCTATCGAACACTATCACAGTCATAGAACTTGCAATATCTTTGTTCTTTTCCATTGCATTTATCACGGTTTCAGAGAACTCCTTGCCGGACTGTATCTGACCATTATATGTGAGGAGACGTTCCTGGGAGAATTTATTCAACCGATAATAGGACCCTTCGATGACACCCATTATAGGGAACTTCCGCAATCCCTTAAAGACGCCGTTGATACACTCAACCAGATTCGTCGTCATATGGTTGAAACGACGACCCTCATCATATGATTGCATCCATGTCTCCCTGGGAGGCAAGTATTTGTAGCATTCTTTGTGGCTGTAGTCATAAATGCCCATGGAGGATTAGGGCTGCAGTCATGAGAGGGCTGAAGAGTACAGATGCAAAAACTATTTGAAACTGCTACATAAATGCCCGTGGAGGATTAGGGCTGCAGTCATGAGAGGCACTAGTCATTAGATGGTGTCTAGTATTGGAGGTGACAATTGTTGTGTGCGTCCTCCTCCTTCGGACGAAGTAGATCAAGATCACCGAAAGCTTGATTCAGATGTCATCGCCGCTCAGATTAAAGGGTTGGTCAGTGATCAGCCAAAAACTACCGGACGACAGATACAACACATGATGCAGACTCAATTTGGGTATCGTGTTAGTTACAAAAAGTGTTGGGCAGCGAAGTATAAAGCCCTAAGAATGGCCTTCGGTGACTGGGAAGTGTCGTATGCCCGTATTCCTCAATTTCTTGAGGCTGTGAAAACTATTATGCCCGGAACATATTATGACCTTCAAACGCAACCCTTGGACGATGGCTCAGAAAGATTCTGTCGGGCTTTCTGGGCGTTTGAACCCTGCATTGAGGCATTCAAGTATCTAAAACCGATTGTGCAGGTCGACGGGACGTTCCTTACTGGAAAATACAGGCAGACTTTGATGATAGCCTGTTCTCAAGACGGTGATAGAAAAATCGTTCCTCTTGCATTTGCAATTGTTGAGAGTGAAACTACTGCGGCGTGGAGTTGGTTCCTCCAAAGATTGCGCATGTATGTTGTAGGCAGGGACAGTGAGGGAATTTGCCTTATTTCTGATAGGGCTGAGGGATGCATGCAAGCTGTGGCAGATCCGCGATGCGATTGGCAGCCTCCGCTTGGGTACCATGTCTGCTGCCTTAGACACCTTGCCAGCAATGTGAAGAAGAATTACGGCCACAAGTGGCTTAAGAAAGCGGTCCAAAACATAGGTATGTTATGTTATCTTTCCCTAAATTTAACTTTCTAGGTGTTACATAAACCGTCGGACACTGACAATACAAATACAGGTTATCAATTGCGGCGGGACAAGGCGAATTCTTTGTTGGGAGATTTGGAATTGAGCCACAAAGAATGATACAAATACTTGCCTCCGAGAGAGACATGGATGCAATCATATGATGAGGGTCGCTGTTTCAACCATATGACGACGAATCTGGTTCAGTGTATCAACGACGTCTTTAAGGGATTGCGGAAGTTACCTATAATGGGTGTCATCGAAGGGTCCTATTATCAGTTGAATACTTCCAGGAACGTCTCCTCACATATAATGGTCAGATACAGTCCGACAAGGAGTTCTCTGAAACCGTGATAAATGCAATGGAAAAGAACAGAGATACTGCAAGTTCTATGACTGTGATAGTGTTCGATAGGGAGTCCCTTACATTTGAGGTGGAGGACCCTTACAATCATAGTACTCATCAAGTCGGTCGGAAATATAAAGTTGAGCTTCGAGCCCGTAGATGTGACTGTGGGGCATTTCAGGCTATGCATTACCCGTGCGTGCATGTTATGGCTGCATGTTTAAAGTCGGGATGAGACTTCTATCATTTTGTACATCTAGTTTTCCGATTGCAAACGATGCGGCTAGCATATAGTACCACTTTCAAGCCTCTTGGCGACGTGGTAGAATGACCGCCATATGACGGTCCCATCGTACGACCAAATCCCGCTAAAAAGAGAAGCCCAAAAGGTCGACCTGTTGAGACGCGCATTCATAATGAAATGGATGAGAGAGAACGAGGACCGCCAACCAAATGTACCATATGTAGGACCGCTGGACACAATAAAAAAAACTGTCCACACCGAAGAAGAAATTTGTAATATGTAATTTGTAGGACATTTATGTATGACTCTTAGATAATGTTTATGTAATTTATATGACATTTATTTGCAATTTTTAATTTGTATGACATTTATTTTTTTATGTAGGGCATTTCTTATTAAGATGTAATTTTCTTATGTTTGATCATGTATTTTAAATATATATTTGTTTATGTATGACTCTTAGATAATGTTTATGTAATTTGTATGACATTTATTTGCAATTTTTAATTTGTATGACATTTATTTGTTTATGCAAGTGACTTTACATGTTAAATATGAATTTATTGATCATTGAATTAATTAATGTCCTTCCTCCAAATTAGTATAGATGGCGGGAACAGATAGACAGTCACAGGCACGGGCACGAATTGTTAACCCCGGATCAATCAACCCTGATGTCCTGTTATTACAAGAACGCCATATCTCACAGACAGTGTGGAATCGCACTGGTCAAAATTGGGTTAGTCTTCATGGTTAAATGAATTAATGAGTTGCTAACGTTAACAAAATGCTTTTTTTTAACCACTCTGCTCTCATCTTGCAGGATCGCACACTGATTACACGACGATGCACCTTCAGTCAGCAGATTGAGGGTGTCCCACCTCTTGAAATAGTCTCTCATTTGGTGCGAGCAGGATTCTATGGGATCTCTCGGGTGGTCCCATTTGTATATGAGTCACCCCTCGTTTTCGCTTTGATCGAGCGATGGCGGCTGGAGACCCACACCTTCCATTTTCCACAGGGAGAGTGCACAATCACTCTCCAGGATGTTGCAGTGCAGCTGGGACTGCCTGTTGATGGGGCTCCAGTTATTAGTCCCACAAATCACAATTGGAGGTAGCTGGCCGTAGAACTGTTGGGTGAAATGCCCCCTGATTATGAAATGTCCGGCAAGCGGGTACGGATTGGTTGGTTGACAGAGACATATGGGGTGCTTCCCCCCAATCCCACGGATGAGCAGTTGGTACGGTTCACCCGAGCATATATACTACGGATGATAGGCGAATGGTTGATGCCTGACCATTCAGGGCATCTCGTACCGCTCATGTACCTCCGGGACCTCGACGAGTGCGGGCGATACGCTTGGGGTGCTGCGGTATTGGCACACTTGTACCACCAAATGTGTCATGCCACTAATCCCGACGCCATCGAGATCAGTGGTTGCCTAACACTGCTGCACGTATGGGCTTGGGATCGATTCCCATCATTGGCTCCTGGTCGACCACCGATAGCAGACGTCTATGCGTCGGCAAACGTTCCACCTCCACCATTGGCATTTCGGTATGTGTTTAATTGTATATTTATTCTATTCTTTGCATTGTATTAACATTATAATTTTTAGGGCTGTTATACTAATGCTTTTCATTATGCAGGTGGGGCAACGTGCACTGTAATTTTCAACCACCAGACCGAGCCACGTGGTGGTATCGCCGATGGTTTGATATGTCTCGCCAAAATGATGTATGTACAACAATATTAATATATTGTATACTTATAATCTTCAGTATATCATACTTACGATTTGTTTTTTCAGTTTGTTTGGCAGCCATATCGCAGTGATGCAGTGCGGGCTCTTATTCCAGGCTATTGTTTAGAGCATTCTGCCATCTGCGGTCCTCGTGCCCACTCCTTTGCATGCATATTGTGGAGTGGCACCATGTTGATCGGACGCTTCGCCAGTTCGGGATGGAGCAGCACATTCCAGACCCGGCTTTAAACTTAGACGCAATGGGCTTCCACGGAAAAGACCTCAGGGGTCGAGTAGACACTAATTGGAGTGTGTACCTTGCACAGTTTGTAGTCTACTGGGGGCAACGTCACGATAGGGTCTTCCGTGGGGATCAGCCGGCGAGGCCATTGGCCAGAAATTCTAAATACTGGCAATGGTACAGACGCATCACGTGACGGTGGATGGACCCCACTAGTGGATCAGGCGTTTATGCGGTAAATAAATCATAATCAATTTATTATGTTCATTTCTTTAAATACCATTGTCGTATATTCATTTTGTTTATGCCTTGATACAGGTTGATGGACTGGACGAGTTAGAAGAAATGGCTCGCAATGCTGACAACTATCCCGACTTCAGTCATCGAGTCAATGCCATCTGCAAAGATCTGAAGGGGGCATTAGGTGAGCAGCATGCCCACATGCTGGAGGAGCATGTCTATGCACCCCTCAGACCACAGGTTCAGCCGGCAAAGCTCGTTTCGTCTCAGCCACCGCCGAAGAAAAAAAAGTGGCGGCTCGGGTTTCTTTCCGCAAGATGCCCGAAAAAAAATATTTTCAATCAGCAGCCGCTACCACCTAATCCGCAACCACCGAGGCACCAGCAGCCACCAAGACACTCCTTCTGTCAACCATCCACTGCACCTCAGGAGGCAGAGGAGTCATCTCGGCATTCATTTTCAAGTTATGCTGGTCCTTCGTCGCTTCGCATGCCTGGTCCATCGATACACGTGCCTACTCCCGGTCCATCGATGCACATGTCTACTCCTGCTCCATCGATACACGTGCCTACTCCTTCTCCATCGACACACGTGCCTACTCATTCGACATCCCATATGGCTGGTCCTTCATCATCCCACCTGCCTGGACCTTCGACACCGATGCATGGTATGTAGCAGGCATCGATGTTTGATATGCAGCAGGCATCGATGTTTGATATGCAGCAGACATCGACGTTTGGTATGCCAGATTCGTCACAGAGAGGTTTTTTTACCCCGCCCCAATATTCTTTGACGATGACGAGTCCTACTATTCAGCCAGGCCCTACTATTCAGCCGAGCTTCATGAGGGAGTTTATTATGAACACTCCTCTACGCATCGGTGATGCTCATGTTGACAGACAGGTGCAGCCCTTTCCACTGCCACAGTCCCTATCAGGAGAGGCAGATGACAGGCATCAAGGTGATCAGGGAGGTCACAGAGGTAAAGGCAAGGCTGTAGCAAATAAACGTCCATCGAAGAGTAAAACTTGCTACATATGCCCGGGTTGGCATTGGCCAGAGTGTGGGCAGAGGTTGGTGCATGGGTCTTTCTTGGACCATGGGCCGCCGCAGTGGCCGCCGGAATGGCAGCACCAGGAGGATAACGACGACGAAGATGATTAAATTTCATTGTTTTATTTTTAATTTTATGTAGTTTTGATTACAATTTTCATGTTTTAGAATTTATATCATTAAAAGAGTTATGATTATTGTTCTTATGTTTTTTAAATGATAGATAATTTATGTTATAAAAGTCATATAAATAATTTGAATTTTCTAAAAAATAAAACAAAGTTTATTTACTTTAAATTTAATTAATTTAATTAAATAATATATTTTTAAATTAACTTTATTAGTTGAAATGATTAATTTATTTAATTTTATTAGTAGAAAATATTTTTGCATATTAGTTTTTATTATTAAAATTTATTACATAAATATTTTATATTTTTTAATTAATATATTTTATATTTTATAATTATTCTTCATTAAATAATTTCTTTTTCAATTTTTTAAAAGAATATTTAAATTAAATTATATTTAAATTAATTTAATTTTATTAATTTCATTTTAAAGAAAATTTTTATTTAATTTATTCAAAAAGAGAAATAAAAAAAACAAAAATAAAAAAAAAACCGAATTAATATATAAATTAATTTATATATTCAAATAAAAAAAATGAAATTTAAAAAAAAAAATAACATGTAGACTGCACTGTCTGCACTGTGCAGACTGTGCAGTCTGCACACTGAAATCGCGCCAGACTGGCGTGATTTCAGTCTCTGAAATCGCGTCAGTCTGGCGCGATTTCAGTGACATTTATTAAAAAAAAATTATTTTTTAATCAGCCGGTGCCACGTGGTGCCGGCTGATTGGTTGGCCCGGTCTGAAATCGAGCCGGGCCAACGCGTATCCCATCCTGGGAAATATGAAAAAAAAATTCTACGTTGGTGTATAATTTTTTTTTTGTATTATTGAAAAAAAAAACCGAGTTTAGGAACCCTTAGGACACAAAAGAAACACGAAATCTGGATTTCTTGGACTGTGGCAGCAAGAACTCACAAAACAGAGAATAGAGAAGAGAAACTGAAAAATGCAAGAAGAGAGAAGTGAGACGAAAATGAGGGGAATAAATCCTATCCTTTATTCCACCAATTAATGGACTGAAAATACACTCTGATGTGCTGAGAAGGATCAATCAACTATATATAAAAAAATCAAACTAGAAACTGAGTGCACTACAAACTACACCTAATTGAAATACATGAATAATTAACTAATCAAACTAGAAACTGAGTGCACTACAAACTACACCTAATTGAAATACATGAATAATCAAACTATAAAATCAGTTTGTAAAGTACAACAGAAAAGTGGCAAAATTGGAAAGAATAACATACAGTCTGTTATTCTTTTAAAACTGAAACTACCACTGAAGAATGTCATGCAGGATTTTCTATTAATCGGCGTGGACACTAAACCTGAAAAGAACTTAGCTAAAAACAATACAACTAAGAATAATCTAAATTATTAACAAACATTAATCTAATTTGTTCCCAAACATATAACCGAGGGAAAGCTAGGCTGGTTAAGGAAAAAGTTTATCAGAACTCTAGCTTGAACAGTGTTATTAGAATGCCTCTAAAGTCTAAGCCAGTTCTGTTATAAGCTTACTTGTCAGCATTAACAATCTGGATATCATTTGTCCCCATCCACTCATTCAATCTCATGCTCCTCATCTTAGGCTCAACTATTGACAAAATAAAAAGCCCAACACAAGAAATAATTCTAATAAATATCACTGTTTCTATGTGTTTAAATCTGAAAAATAAAAATCCTCATAACAAAAAGAAAAAATAAGAATGACATAAATAATTTCATAACTAAATCTTCCAAGGTTTTGTTTCTTGAAATGTCTACTGTTTTTTGTAGGTTGAACTAAATCTTCATTTTTCTTGGTTAGGGAACCACTTCTGTAGGACGTCAAAGATAACTCCGGAGTAAATGAAGATTTAGTTCAGCTTACAGAAAACAATAGAGATGACAAAAAACTAAATATATATCTGGGCTTGACACGGTGAAACTCTATTTTTGGGCCCATTTTTTTGGCCTAAAGGTACAGTATTAGGGATAGACTTTGCCAACACATTTAAAAAAAAATAATAGAAACCAACCTCTTTATAATTCTTTCTCTCTCTCTCGTTTTTTTTCCATAAAAAAGAAACAAAACAACAATATCTGATTCTTTCTATATAGGTACTTATATTATTTTTTTTATCTATTTTTACTTCTCAGCATCTGCTCTACTCTACTATATTCTTTCTCTCTTTTGTTCACTCTCAATTTTTATTCTTCCTCTTACTTCACATACCGTCAGTGTCCACAATTTTAAATTTATTTCTTCATCTCTTTTTAGTAGAATAAATTATATATTTAAATCCATAGTTTTTAATTTATTTTTTCATCTTTTTCTTGGTAGAATAGATTAAATATTTAAATAAGACAATTCAATTGATAATATCTGCATTGTCCTTTCTTTCATTCATGATACATGTCAATATAATTTTTTTAGGCAAAAGCAATAATTTCTTCTATAAACTTCACATGCACCTGTATTTGAAAAATGTTAAACGTGGGGTGAGTTGAAACTCAGTGAGCGGCTAACCCATCCCAGTCGTGGTGTAGGGCATCACCATGTAAGGAGAGGGTGTAATCAATGCAAACCAATAATTATGATAATACAGAATCCAAATCACTATACATTTAATCGTGACGGTCTAATAAAGATAGAGATTCGAGTACACAAGGTACCAGGCAAAAGCATGGTTATACAAATCGGACCGGCCGGTTCAACCGCTTAGACCGTGAACCATGGCCTAGTCCGGTCCGATTCAGAGGAAAAATCGGTGAGAACTAGCCGGGTTTGGGAAAAATCGGTTTAGTTTTTTTTTACGGGTTTCCTTTCTTGAACTAGAACTAGCTATAAGATGAAGAAGCATGAAAATAAATAGAGAGTCGAATCATCTATATAGGACATAGTAGAAGGATGACAACAACAACTCAGCAGTGAATGTAAGAAAAAAAGCACAGTGGCAAGAAGGACGAAATCGGATCCTCTTTGGCAGCAAAGAAGATGAAAACACAAACCCGGTAATAGAAAAAGTGAAGCCAAATCCCAACTGAAGAGAAAACGCAAGACTACGAGAGGCATACGAAAATGCTTGGATAAAAAAAAAGATATAAAAAAAAACTTTTACACATAATTTTTATTTTATGATTGGATATTATAATACGAAAATGCTTTTTAACATTGTACAATTTAGCCTTTAAAGAGATTAAATTGCAACAATTTATGAATATTCAAGAACAAAATAACATAATTCAAAAGTTTAAGGACTAAAATAATAGTACCCGAACAATCTAAAAGCTAAATTGATTATTTATCCAAAATTCTTTTGATGAAGCTTTTGAATTTAGGAGAAAATTTTTAAAATATTACTTTGAATAAAAAAAACTGTAATATACAAAGGGTGAATTTTTCTTATTTATGTTTTGTTATTGGACATTTGAAGAATTTGAAATTAATGTTCATGGTAAAAGATTTTTGAGAGATTTTATATTTAACAAAAAGAGATACAAATTCCAGTTACAAAATGTAACTTTATTACATAAAGTTGAACAATCAATTTGTAACAAACTACTTACTTGGGATATATATTTAATTACATAACTTTGATATAATAAAAAAAATATCTAAAATTTAGAGTAAAATTATGGTTGCGTGGTGATCAATGTGTGAGATCTTAAAACTTGGATGCTCAATCATATTTTGTGAAAGCAATAATACGTTATCACAATGTTAATTTTCTCAATCATCATTATATAACATTGAACATTGAATAGTCAATTGTTGATACACTATTCATGTCAAACATCTAACTATGTAATTTTGTTATGGACAATATAAAATTACTCAGATGCGACATCCCATATATACAAAAAAGGATTAAGATTAAAACATTGAAACACATTAATATTTATTTTTGCCCCGCATCTTGAAATATTAAAACAGAAAAAAAATTCATAAAATTAAATGTTGGGCTAATGTCGTTCTTTATTGATGCCGTTGTAGATGAATGTCGTTGTTTATTAGAGTCGTTGTTCTATAATCTATCCCTAATTCCATTCACCTATCTATATGTGTGTATTATGCTTATGGAATAACAAGTTAACTTAACTTCATAGTCCTTGTAAATATTATAGAGTTTCATAAAGCATATATGAAAATATTAAAACACGCTTAATATTTATTATAGCCCCGCATCTTGAAATATTAAAACAAAAAAAATACATAAAATTAAATGTTGGGCTAGTGTCGTTCTTTATTGATGTCGCTGTAGATGAATGCCGTTGTTTATTAATATCGCTTTTACTAATGTCGTTGTTTAGTAGAGTCGTTGTTCTATAATCTAACCCTAATTCCATTCACCTATATATATGAGTGTATTATGCTTATGGAATAACAAGTTAACTTAACTTCATAGTCCTTGTAAAGATTATAGAGTTTCATAAAGCATATATGGAAGACGAAGATCATGAGGCTGAAGATTCTTCGTGGACAAGCTTTTTGGCTAATATATCTATTCCTATCAGATCAATGGATTACCAAAATGACAAAGGTATAAACTCCTATCAATTTTTAATGTTCTGTTCTACATTCGTCTAGCAATTTAAAGTATTGGAAAATTAAATTGACTTTAAGATTATGGAAGACATAAAAAATCAAATTAAAAGTGTGACAAAGTTCGTGTGTTTAAAAGTATTATCAGATCACTGCTAAACTTTGAAATTAGATATATGTATGTATATATATATATATTTAAACTTTGGAAATATTATTAGTTAGATCCAACTTTAAATTTCTAAAAAAGTTTATGTGTATGAACATCTTAAAAAAATGAGTGTATCTATATATGATTTATTTGTTGCCTTCTAGTTTTTAATTTAATAGTTTAATTGTTATTAAATAATGGTTGATATATATGAATCAATATTATTTGACATTGACTAATTTCTATCAATTGTATTAGATGGCGAGGCATAGTGGGTCATCTTATTTGTCAGTGGCAGATTTCAAAATTGAGAACATGGTAGGCTTATGTGATGTAAATTTTCCTCAGTCTTAAAGTCTTGAGTGCAAACATGCTGCCTTTACCAGTGTAAGTCATATATATTACGCATGCTGATTTTTTATGACTTATATTATGTAAAAGTTTTACCTTGAAATTTGAAGCTTGATATTACAAATCTCCTGATATGACCTAACTTTTGTAAGATATTTAATATGCAGCATGAGTTGGAGCTCTTTCCCGGTTTAATATATCGCATTACGGCGCCACTTTTGATTTTGCACGTCGCGATGCATGCACACCAAACTGGCTGAAAATGCAATAGAATGGACTTGTCGGGTCGTATTCTCTCAAGGACTCCGCTTATATGGAATGAGAGTGATTCCAAGAAGTCGAAAAAGAACAAAACTATAATAAACTATACACTAAACTTTATCCAAATTGTCTTTAGAAAGTGATTTGACTTAAAACAAGAAAGAAATAAAGACCTAGGGACTAAAACAAATTTTTGATTTTGCTTAAATTTTTCATATCCTTTTTGTGAATTCTTGCTTCCTAGTTGTTAATATACACTTCTACATTTTAATTTTCACACTCTCAGATATACTTTTCACATTTTCACTTGCATCCCATGTTTAACTCATTTTATTATTGTCAATTCATATTTAATGGCCAAATACGAACATAGTTATGTTTTGGATTAAAGATGAAATAAAAGTGACAATTTGATAATCACTTTGATTAAGACATTTTAGAATCAAAGCAAAATTCCCCTTGTAGTATGAGGGTTGAAGACTAATTTGAGTATTTTACTTTAATTTTAACATTCTGGGTCATAAATTTTTGGCATTTTTTCCTGCAGAATCATGAACAACATTAACAATACCTAAATCCAAAACTATTCTTTGTCAAAATCATTCATCCACTCAATTAATTTGATTTAACATATGAAAACAACAAAGATTTTTGCTCAGCATAGAAGACCGGAAACCCCAAGAAAAAAAGCATCAGTAGTGAGTATGGGATGAGAAAAATGTGAAAACTATATTTTCACACCTTAAACAAATTCTCTTTCACATTCAAGTCCTTTTACCTTTTACCAAAGGGACTAAAACGCAAACGTAAGAGAGAGTTTTGGGAGCATTACGTAATATAAGCCTAAAGATCAAATGGGAGTTGGGAAAAATGTAGAGTGATCCCTGAAAGTTTGTATTTGCAAAAATAGTCTCTCATCTTTCAAAATCTCTTCATTCCAGTCCAAAATCGTTTGCATTCCAGTCCCACAAACAAATGAAACGTTTGATTTAGGTCCCTGTAATTCACCTCCGATGTTTAAGTCAGATATCAAGTATATGAGTGATAGGTGAGTGATGAGTGGGTGTGATAGTGTACCTTTTTCTATGTGAAGGGTGGTATGTTTTATACTAAGACAGAGGGAGCCTTTTCAGCGAGCGGGGCCGTCATACCTGGGAGGGATTTTTGCCTGCCAATGAAGGATCCCTAATCGTCATTTACTCTGATGTTTTATAGTGTGGTAATGGTTTTCCTAGTTCTTTGCTTTCTTGTCTTTTGCATGCTTTGGTTTTGTTAATGGCGCCTTGGTGGTGGAAGCTGGAAGGCGCCATTAGGGAAGAGAGTTTTCCTGTATTTATTGCTTTTATTGCACCTGAAGCATATATATTTACTAAATATAATAGACTACATCTGATTTTGATAACTGTTCAGATATTAAAAAGAAAAAACACCTTTATTTTTGCTTGAATCATGAACTACTGCCTGACCAGGCACCCGTCGTAAGGTGCCAAGCAAGTCAAATTAAATTTATACTCGAGCCTCACAAGTATAAACTATATTTATTAAAATATAGAATAGATACTTAACCAAAGGTCGAACTCTCGCGGAACTTCGTGGTTAAAGATAACTATTATTTATATGAATGTCTATGAAATTAGGTGAGGCTATAAAGATATTTATAAGAACAATTATATAAAGACACGGTAACAATAATATAAAGATATCCTAGAGAATAATCATGAATTCTACTATCATAGTTCATCAAGACACATGATTGAAGTATTACTTTAATTATGTCACAAACCACATTCAAAGATATTATCGAAACTTCGAATATAACCAAGAACAATGGTGAAAGATATAAGATTAGGATACGTAACTCATCTAAAAGTAGGTTTCTGAGCTATTTGCCAAAGCTCTTCGGGGCAATCTATATTATTGCCACATCGGAACAATAAACAAATATAAGTTATAAAGAACAATCCTAATTATATAATCTAAGATATGTAAACCACTCATTAGCAAACCCTAAAGAGCAACTTTATTAATCATGAGAGAGACAAACTCCGGGAATGTCAAGGTCTCATTACTTTAACAAAGTTTGATCTACCAATTCATATAATTGTACTTCGAAATAAAACACTTAGTTCTAAGAGCAATCAATGAATAAACATAATTAAATAACAACTCCCTGGACTATGAAGAACGATGAACTCTAGCTTCCTTCATGATACTCCTCTAGGATAAAGACGTTTAGGCTCTCATCATAGAGAAACCTATTGACAACTACTCTACTCTAATCTATTCTACCACCAGTTGAGGTGCTGGGGCGTTTCTCTATTGTGAATTGGCGTGTCATGAGAGTTCTATTTATAGTCTTGAGAAGTATGCTTGGTCCCCAAGTTGAGGAATATGGGTCATTGGATGGTATCTTGATATCTTGAATCCTGGCCATCCAAATTATATCTCGAAGTTCAAGTTTTCGTGCGATGTTGGAATTCTTCGCGTCTCAAGTCATGTCGCATCTTTTCTTGATGTATTTGAGTGAAACACGCAATTCGGGCTTGCGCCGTCATGTGCGCCGGCGGCCCAAAGTGATGGCCCAAAACAGGTTGCGCACTTTTACGAAAATGCATGGTTCGGGCTCTCTGAAACTCCGATTTGGCTCATTCAAAGTGCGTTCTTCTCGTATCGAACCGTACTACATTCCCATATCCATAGATTTATTTAAATCAATCATCTTGATCCTCGGACATCATACGACTTCGTACTTCTCGTTGATTCTAGATGATTCCCTTTGGTTAGACCCTGTTTGGATATCTGAAACACTAAAAACCCATTAAATAGCACTTATTTATAAAATACAATAAATAAACGCTAATTAACCTATTTTATCCATTTTATTATACCATACCTTGGTGCAGCCCTTAGCATATTAATTGGTCTAATTATAATATATTATTATTATAAACACATTAAAAGAAGGCCAAATAACTTGTTCACTTTTGGGCTGATCAAATCCCCCACACTTAAGACTTTGCACTCCTGAGCAAAGGTACGAAGTAGAAGAAGAAAGAATATGCCAATGAATCAAGGAACTTTCCCAAGTTCATGATTCAAGGCTAGCAAATAGTCATAACCTAGAGCTAGAGAATTCACCAAGCAAGTAACTTTGTAGAGAATTCTCCTCACTAATTGGGTATTTTCTCTCAAGTCATTCCTTAGACTAAGTTTCTACCATAAGCTTGTAGAAATTCTCAAGGTCTCCACCACAAGTGTTAAATTATCCAAAATAAAGAGGTCTTTAATAGGGTTGTAATGAATGGAAAGGCTATATAGACTGATGGTGATAAAAGAAAGGAAGGTTGGTGTTAGACTTACAAAATTTCAAATTAGTATACTTGATAACCAACGTCCTCATGAAATCCTTATCCTCTTTTTCTAAGGGTTATCGTCAATCTTACTTGAAGCACATATATATGGAGAGTCAATAAGCACAATACTCTCTCTTTTGATTGATCGATCTTTTTCTCTTGCTTTTCTTTTCTTTTTGCAAGATACTTTTTTTTCTCTTTTTTTTTCTTTTCATATATGATAAACTAGAAAATGGTTAGCACTTACCTAGTTCACCGGTTGTGGGCTGCGAGAGCCAAGAGTCGAGTAAGAACCTGCAAAAGCTTCACAGGGGGGCCCTGCAAAGAGTACTCCGACGCTCAAGTTAGTAAGAGAGTGATAGGAGAGCAAGAGGATTTCAGAGTGTAAGAAGTAGCTAACCTTAAACTGCTGAGTTGAGCTCTATTTATAGAGCAGGGGGAGAGAGGTGGTCAGCGCGCGGGGCGGACCACGTAGCCAGACACGATCTCCATCAGCGGAGATGGTGGAGACCGAGATTTGTGGAGCAAGGCAATCGTGGGTGATTGCGTGTCGTCTCGCTGGGCAAGCGCCAGGCGACTGGAGATCGTGGGTGTGAACAAGTCAGTAACCCACGATCTCCCGTAGCGTGGATTGCGGAGCGCGGTAGTCGTGGGTGACTGAGTGTTAATCTGGAGGCGGGCGCCATGATCCTGGGTGGAGGGGGGGCGCCCCTAATTGTGCGGAGCAAGGTAGTAGTGGGTGACTGTGTTAATCAAGAGGCGGGCGCCATGATCCTGGGTGGAAGGGGGGCGCCCCTAATTGTGGAGAGCGCGGTAGTCATGGGTGACTGAGTGTTAATCTGGAGGCGGGCGCCATGATCGTGGGTGGGGGGGGGGCGCCCCTAATTGTGCGGAGCAAGGNGCGGGCGCGCAGAGAGGTAGGTTAGGGAAGCGAGCGATGGAACCAACGCCGAGGGCATGCACGTAATTCAGGCGTACGCCCGTAGTTAGAGCCTTGGAAGCCTTGGAAGCAAAGCCTTGGCGGCAAAGCCATGGCGGTAAAGCCTTGGTGGCAACCCCTGGAGGCAAAGCCTTGGCGGCAAAGTCTTGGCGGCAAAGCCTTTGAGGCGTACGCCCAAAATGTGCAGGAGTACTTGTCCCCCGCACAGAGGGAGCATTAGGAATGGCGGGCTTCCATGGGAACAGGGAAAGTCAGGGAGGCCATGGCGGGCGGCCATGTATTGGTGTTACATCAATGCGACCGCCCATGGGTGTGAGAGTTGCCGGAAGCAATTAAGTCTGCCGAACCCCGGCCTGAACGAGGCGGGCATGAGACCCGTATGTGGGCGGATGATGATGAGCCGGGCGAGCCACTGCCTGACCCGCCGAGTGACGACCATCCATGGATTGGAGAAGGCAGTGGCGAGCACGTGCCGGGAGCGATCGCCACAGTGATTTTGGATGACTAGGTCATCCCTTGTAAAGAATTTGTAATTTCGGGGGAGTGTTCCCCTTTCTGAGTTTGTATAGGGCATGTGCACCCTTTTCTATTGAAGAATTGTATGGCCGTGTGGCCAGGATTCATGTGAGGCCGTAAGGCCAATGTTTGGATAAGTGCGATAAATATGCTCGTTGCAATGCTTTATCTGTTTGATGTGTTTGATACTTGCGCAAGTGTATGTGTGGATGTGCGTGTCCGCCCAACTGAGTTGGCGATCGGACTGGGGGCTAGCCAGCCATGAGGTAATGGACCAGCATGGCGTATGAGCAACTTCTCGGCTCATGGGCGCGCGGAGCGCCTGGGAGAAAGCTTTTGGAGGCATCCCTCCTGCCTTCTAACTCTTCTTTAGAGCGTCAATAACTTACATGCTGTGAGTTGTATAGATTAGGCTGCGCCTAAGTGAATGTAGTGGAAATAAGTGTGAAATATACACGAGTCGTGTGAGATGTTCACCGTTCACTCCGGGAGCCCGGGAAGGTGAATTTGGACAAGCGCGTCCAAAGGTGTAGGGCGTGCGCCCTCTACCTCATCAGGTAAGATGTGTAAGCATAAAGCGTGCACCGTTCGCTCCGGAAGCCCGGGAAGGTGCAATTGGACAAGCGCGTCCGAAGGTGTAGGGCGTGCACCCTCTACCTCATCAGGTAAGATGAGGTGTAAACATAAAGCGTGCACCGTTCGCTCCGGGAGCCCGGGAAGGTGCATTTGGACAAGCGCGTCCGAAGGTGTAGGGCGTGCGCCCTCTACCTCATCAGGTAAGGAGATGGGTAAGCGTAAGGCGTGCAAGAGGTTTTTCAAAGGGAAATGATATATCATTAAATATTGTTGCCCGCCATGGGTAGGTCGGAGCGTACATAGATGATATAGTTGGGCCTTAAGCATTTTAGGGGAAGGGAGCTAGCACAAAAGAACATAACAGACATGAAAAGAAAAGATTGCAACTAATCTTAAGGCCGGGCGGCTACTACGCCCATTTAGAGTTAGCTACAGATCTAAGAGGTGTCAGCCACTAGTGCGGTCTACCTCGTCACGTAGGTCCGTTATATCCTGGAGCTTGCCGAAACGACTCTCGGAGGCGAGCTAGTTGTCCTCCTTAAGTATGAAGTCACTGACGTGCTTCAGCAATGCGTCAAGGGTCTTCGGGTTGGCGAGCGCCAACTCGTTAGAGACCTTGCCGGGGCGGAGGCCCTGCTTGAAGACGTGGATCGCCACGCTATCCTCCAAATCCTCCACCTCGTGGTAGCGCTCGGAAAAACGCTTGAGGAAGTCCCTGAGGCTCTCGCTGGAGCCCTGGATGAGGTCCGCCATGACAGTTGACGGTTTCTTGTAGACAATGCTGGTGGCGAAGCGCTTGAGAAAGGCGGCCTCCAGCTCGTCAAAGTTGTGGATAGAGTAGTCCGGCAGGCGGGCATACCAGTGGAGTCCTTCCTGGCCAAGTGTGGTGGGAAAGAGTTTGCATTTCTTTCCCTCTGTGAGGGACGCCAGCTGGACGTTCGCCTGGAACGCCTTCAGGTGCAGGATTGGGTCTGCGGCTGGTTCATAAGGCGCCATTTTGACGGGCATCTTGAAGCCCTGTGGTACAATGTCACGCTGGATGGACAAGGCGAAGGGTCCCTTCTGGGGAATAAAGGCACCCGGCTCGTCCTCTAACCCGGCGGCGGGCGCGTTTTCTTGGGCCGAACCAGCCGTTGTGTTGCGGCGGCCGGGATTCGACCGCTGAGGTGTGCTGTGAGCAGAGAGGCTTTGGAATTCGCGACGAAGAGATTCCGTCTGCTCCTTCATCATTCCACGAAAGATGGACATGATGTCCAAAGCCTGGAAAGTTTGGCCCGTGGCGCCCATCTCGGTCGCAGGTGGTGCTACTCGAGAGGGTGCTCCCTCTTCCCGATGTTCCTTCCGTTCTTGGTCCTCTTGAGAGCCAGGGGCGTGCTCCTGGGAATCAGAGGGGCAATCCAAAAGGAGATCGCGAGGGGAGTTGTCGTGAGCCATAGCAAAGTGAGAATCACCTAGTTTAACGAGGTAAACGTTGGTGAATTAGCTTTTGTAAAGAAAAAGCAATAGAGGGCGAGCGTGGAAGCCCGCAGAGTTCAGCAGGTGAGGAGGAGGTCTCCCCACAGACGGCGCCAATGATAAACTAGAAAATGGTTAGCACTTACCTAGTTCACCGGTTGTGGGCTGCGAGAGCCAAGAGTCGAGTAAGAACCTGCAAAAGCTTCACAGGGGGGCCCTGCAAAGAGTACTCCGACGCTCAAGTTAGTAAGAGAGTGATAGGAGAGCAAGAGGATTTCAGAGTGTAAGAAGTAGCTAACCTTAAACTGCTGAGTTGAGCTCTATTTATAGAGCAGGGGGAGAGAGGTGGTCAGCGCGCGGGGCGGACCACGTAGCCAGACACGATCTCCATCAGCGGAGATGGTGGAGACCGAGATTTGTGGAGCAAGGCAATCGTGGGTGATTGCGTGTCGTCTCGCTGGGCAAGCGCCAGGCGACTGGAGATCGTGGGTGTGAACAAGTCAGTAACCCACGATCTCCCGTAGCGTGGATTGCGGAGCGCGGTAGTCGTGGGTGACTGAGTGTTAATCTGGAGGCGGGCGCCATGATCCTGGGTGGAGGGGGGCGCCCCTAATTGTGCGGAGCAAGGTAGTAGTGGGTGACTATGTTAATCTGGAAGCGGGCGCCATGATCCTGGGTGGAAGGGGGCGCCCCTAATTGTGCAGAGAGCGGTAGTCATGGGTGACTGAGTGTTAATCTGGAGGCGGGCGCCATGATCCTGGGTGGGGGGGGCGCCCCTAATTGTGCGGAGCAAAGTAGTAGTGGGTGACTGTGTTAATCTGGAGGCGGGCGCCATGATCCTGGGTGGAAGGGGGGGCGCCCCTAATTGTGCGGAGGGCACTTGATTGGTTCGAGCGCGCTTTAGGCGAGGGCCGGTGCGAGGGCCGTTTAGGCGTACGCCCAAATAGTGATGTATCAATATATATTTTTTTGAATACAATTGGCGAAGCCCAATCCTAAGAGGGATAAGAACAAAAAACGAGGACTATGGAAAAAACTTCTACTAAAAGAAATGTTTAGAGTCATATTTAAAACACCTAGTGAAAAAGGCTCAAAGGGGCTAACAAGGGTAAATGTGTTTATGGCTAGTGTTTGGGATAAAATGGTGAAGAAACAAATGCCTTTATCATATTAAGGATATTTAATCACATAAAGCTTTAACCAAGAATTAAAACAAGTTCTAGAGAAAACAAAACTAAGAGACTAAAATGTCACTCAAAAGATGGGAAATATTTCGGCTTAAACTTCCAACTAGGCTGGCTTTCTCTCAAATTGGTCAATAAAAACCAAACAATACTACTAAACTTAGAAAATTACTTAGATTATTCACAGGCTTTAGAAAACAACTAAGACTAAACTTTTATCACAAATATGAAATTGTTCACTCAAGACTTTAAACATATTAAAAATTCAACTAATTCAAATTCTACTCAAAAAGTGAAAAATCAAAGTGTGGATTAATTAAATCAAGCACTAAAATAGGCGAAAATAATTTTTGGGTAAACCAAAATGTAAGTTACTCTAACTTACTCCTCTCCCCCACACTTAAACCTAACATTGTCCCTAATGTTAGAATCAAATAGGAGTAAATAACTAAGGTAAGAGTGAGAATTTACTCCTCTCTCCCCCACACTTAGAAGAACACATTGTCCTCAATGTTAAAGGGCAATAATGAAAATAAGGGAAAGAAAAGAGGAAATTTAAATTTGGGATAATATTAAATAATTTGTCAACGAGAATATTTAAGATTATAAAAATAATGGAAAGTAATAATTTTCATGGGTAGGAAAGATTTTATACTAAACTGTCAGTTGAGGTGATCAAATTCAAGAAACGGTTCGAAGAAAATCAGTTACTACCTAATGATCAATGCACATGCACCATTATTTTTTTAATAGCCCCAAAAAGATGAATTTGCAAAGTTTACCACTCTCCCATATTTTAAAGCTTACGTGGTGTCCTCAATGTAAGAGAACAATGAATGAATAATAAAAGGGGGAAATAATAAACAGGGCAAAAATAAATTAATTGCAAAAGGGGCTTTGAAGAAAAAGACCGAAATTCCTTTTTCTTGACCGGAAGAAAACATAGTTTTTAAGAGTTCATATAATAATGATCAGGGAGTGTGACTCAACAAAACAAAAATAAATAAAAAACGAAAGTTTAAAAAAAAAAATGAAAACAATAAGATAACTTGGGCTGATCCAAACTGATCAAATCACTTTGGTCAACCAAACGAAAACGAAACAAGTAAAATAAAATACTGAAAGCAATAAAAACTAACTTACTGGAGTTGTTTCCTCTCCCACACTTATCTCGCAAATAAAATTGAAAATAATGAATAAGAGATAAGTGGGAAGAAGAAACAACTTGAAGCTTAATCCAGCTGCAAATTCTCTTTGAAAATCCAGAGGAGCAGGAGGCATCAACGCTTGCGAGAACGTGTGAAGTTCCACTCCCTCTGGTCAGCGTGCTCATCTTTTTAATAGTTTCCTTCACACCTATACCACGTATAGAAATATAATTATAAATAGAGGGTGATGTGGGAATAGGGTCAGGAATAACAAAATCAATATGAGCGAGAAGAGGCTTCTCTATTTCGGGTTGCTTTTCAATTCTCATTGGAGGTGGATTCTCAGATTCTTCTTCTGATTCATCTTCTTCTTCTAGCACCTCGTCCTTGGAAACTTCTAATGCTGCCAAGGTGTTGTGATCCATAGTGAGCCTGTCATCGTTATCTTTACAATATTGATGGAGCCCACCATTGCATTCGCAGGGGCTATCAAAGTCAGGTGATTGGGTAGAGAGGAGAGATGCATCATATTCATGAAGATTGAAGTCTTCCAATTTCATTCCATCTTCCTCGCTACATTGCTTACCTGCTTCATCACAAGAAAAGGAAGCAGGGGTAACAGAAATAGAATGATCAATTGAACCTGTGTTACCTCTATCGTTGAATCTTTCCTTGGCTAATTCTTCGTCAACCAAGTTCATATGGCTAGCAAAATAGCTTTGTAATTCTTCGAGTCTTTTCTCAAGTTCGTTTTGTTGGTCTTCTATTTTAGTTATTCCAATTTCCAATGTATTTCGAGTATCGGAATCGTCCCATCCATAAGGTTGGCGGGTGTTCCAACTAGGGTTATAAGAGTTTCCTCCTTGATAACCTTTGGCTGAAACTTCTTCCTCATCGTAGCACATAATTGCACTGCAAGTCCTATTTTCATCTAATGCTAACTGGGGTATCTTTTTGTAGTTTTCTCGTTCGGCTTTCAATTCTTCTACCTCCCTAGTTAGTTGTTCTATTTTTTTCATCATGGCTTGCAGTGATAGCTCGTCACTATTATCTTCTTTAACCCTTCTCCGCTGATATTTCCTAACAGCAACCTCCTTAATCAAATTCCAAGCTTCATCGACATCTAGCTTGGTGATAGATCCATTAGCTGACGCGTCCAAATGGTCGGCATCTTTTGGGAGGAGTCCATTACAAAAGTAAATGACCAAATCCTCCTCATTATACTGATGGTTTGGGCATCTGTATAGCAATTCCTGGAGTCTGTCCAAGTAATCTAATAATGGTTCCTTTTCATGTTGTTCCACTGTTGATATCTCCTTCCTCGCCATTGAAGCTTTAGATTTAGGAAAATACTTATCCAGAAAGGAACGTCTTAAATTTTCTCAAGATGCATAAGCACTTTTCTCATAGGTTGCCAAGAGATAATACCATTCTAGGGCTTTCCCCTCGAGTGATATGTGGAATATTTTCCATATGACTTCTTCTACTTGGGTTCCTATGAGTTTCATAGTTTGGCAATGCCTGTACAATGCATTTAGATGACGATGGGGATTTTCATCATCTAAACCATGAAACTTGGGTACATTTTTCTACAACAGCCCCTTGATTTCAAAATCCGTTTGAAACTGAGGGAGTGTATTGTACCTTGCCTCGTAATGCATGTCTACTTGGGTAGCGTCTCTTATAGACCTCTTCTGCCTAGGTTTACTAGCTAAATTTTGTTCAGGTTCTAAGTCTCTAGCCATTCCTAGGTTGTTCTATCTTGGGCAGTCAAAAGCGAAAATAATAATAAATACAAACAAAAAAAATAAAAACAATATGCAAATAATAACTTAAGAAAATAATAATAATAATAATGAAAAAACAAGATGCAAAATAAAGAAAACAAGATGCAAATAACAAAATAAGAAAATGATTATAAATGTAAAATTTTAAAATTTTAAATGAATCTTGAAATTTAAAAAAAAATGTTAAATTTTTTTCGAAAATATAATTAAAAAAATTTATTTTATTTTATTTTATTATTATTTTTTTAATTTTTTCGAAAATCCAGAAATAATGTTTAAAAAAAAATTTTCAACCTAAAAATATTCAAGAACTATTCAACCTAAAAAGATTAAAGAACCTAGTCAAGAATCTTTTAACAAATCAAAATTTAAATTTTAAAATTTTAAGATTTTCGAAATTATTATTATTATTTTTTGAATTTAAAATTTAAAATTCAAAAATTAAATTTCAAATTTAAAATTTATATTTTTTTCGAAAATATTTTTAAATAAAAAAAAATCTACTCTAGAAGATTCAATCAAGAATCAAATTGAAAAGATTATCCTAATCTTGAAATCAAAATAGAAAAATCAAATCAAGAATAAAATTAAAAGAATCTTGAAAGAATCAAGATTTGAAATTTGAAAATATTTTTATTTTTATTTTATAAAATCTTTTATCCTAAATACCGATTCAAGAAAAAGATTATCAATAATAAAATTAAAGAAAGAGTCTTTCTAGAATCAAGATTTAGAAAAAGACTAAGAAGCATGGACACTTCATTTTGAGGGCATTTCACCGTGTCAGACACGTGTCGGTGTCCGACACCCGTACGACACTGACACGACACATATTCATAAATTTTAAAATATAAATCAATTTTTTGTGACTTTATCATGACATATAAGATAAAATTATAATACATATGATATATATTATGAATAAAACTTGTAATTTTTAAATTTTTTATTAAAAATTATGAATATTTAATTATTTTTATATATAAATATATGCCGTGTCGTATCGCGTAATTTTGAGAGTCTAGCGTGTCGCTGTGTCCGTGTCCGTGTCGTGTCCCGTGTCCGTGTCAGTGTCCATGCTTCCTAGGAAAAAGATATTCTTAATTTTTGAACTTTTTTTTTATATATATATATATAAATATAAAAATGAAAATATTAAAATAATAAGAAAAAATCTTAAAATAATAAAAACGAAAATTTTTATTTAAAAAAATACTTAAAATCTTAAAAATTTTTGAATTTATATTTTTTTTATAAATATAAAACGAAAATATTAAAATAATAATAATATTTTAAATTTAAAATCTTAATCCAAAAGATCCAATCAAAAATCAATTTGAAAAGATACTATATCAATTCAAATTTCAAATTGAAAATGAATCTTGCCAAAATCAAGATTTAAAATTGAAGATATAAAATTTTTGAAAATTTTTTTTATAATTAAAAGAAAAACAAAAATAATAAAAAAGAACACAATTTGGATGCAATCCTACTATGATCCTAGATCTAATGCAGTTTTATTATGCAACTATATGAATGCAAATCCTGAATTCAAAGAATTCACACAAATAATAACTTTTATCCTTAATTAGAAGTTCCCCGGCAATGGCGCCAAATTTGATCGGGCACCCGTTGTAAGGTGCCAAGCAAGTCAAATTAAATTTATACTCCAGCCTCGCAAGTATAAACTATATTTATTAAAATATAGTATAGATGCTTAACCCAAGGTCGAACTCTCGCGGAACTTCGTGGTTAAAGATAACTATTATTTATATGAATGTCTATGAACTTAGGTGAGGCTATAAAGATATTTATAAGAACAATGATATAAAGACACGGTAACAATAATATAAAGATATCCTAGAGAATAATCATGAATTCTACTATCATAGTTCATCAAGACACAGGATTGAAGTATTACTTTAATTATGTCACAAACCACATTCAAAGATATTATCGAAACACTAAAAACCCATTAAATAGCTCTTATTTATAAAATACAATAATTAAACGCTAATTAACCTATTTTATCCATTTTATGACACCATACCTTGGTGCAGCCCTTAGCATATTAATTGGTCTAATTATAATATATTATTATTATAAACACATTAAAAGAAGGCCAAATAACTTGTTCACGTTTGGGCTGATCACTGCCTCACTTAAATCACCCCAACAAATTGCTACTTTAAATTGCACCAAGAAAAAAAAAAGCTAAATGATTAAATTAATGCAAAACTTTACTCAAGAGCTCCAGAAAATACATTGAAAACAAAGAAAGTATCATGCTTTAACGCAAAAGAATGTCAAAATAACATTAGAACATGCTACCATAGCCGTACACATCAAGAAATAAATAAATTCATGCATGCATGCATATACATACTGACTTTCACAAATACATATATATACAAATTACTAATGATGATTGCTAATTATTAACTGAACTAACTCTAAGAATCAACTTTGCTGAATTGGATTGTGGATTAATTGATTAGGTTACGTTGATTAGTTACTTGTTCAAGAGCTAGTTAATTGAGTTAATGAATCCTGATGAACTAGGTTCTGGCCGGGGTCGTTACCTGGTTTAGATGAGGCAACTCTGGGTTGAAGGTTACCTGCAAGATAATGAACACACAGTCTGGCCCTGCGATTCACCTCCGATGCTTAAGTCAGTAATGTGTATTTGCTCGATAATTTCAATTGACTAAGAATAGAGCATACCTTGACCACTGTGGAGATCTGACCTTTTTATACTGGCTGATGGCAATCTGGTGTGATCTTGCCATTAATGCTTGGATATTTGATTGAGATCTTTGCTGATATGATTGTGATCCATGGGGAGGATCTTTCTTATTATCTTCGGATCTTGGTTGATTTTTGATTAGTTCCTGATTGATTCAGGGAATTTTTCCTTATTCCTTGCGATCTTTCGCATTGTGGGCGACCACGGCCTTTATTGTGCTGGGCGTCCTTGTCCTAGTGAGATGTAGGGCATTCTCGCCCTTACAACTCATCTTGTGGGCCCGTGGTGTACTGGGCAAAGGATTAGCAAGTGGTTCAATTATTTATGATTTATCAAAAACTAACATTTTAGTTTTGAGTTGAACTTGACAGAATTTCAACAAAGTAAGGCACGCAAGCCTCACAAAATCACACATGCGTAAATCAAGTATTTGGTGATCGCCCTATATGCCCAGACATACCATTTCAAGGAAAACTAGACTCTTGATGTCCATTTACTGAAGCTCTTTCGATGCATAAACATGGGGACGCCCTATTTGCTAGCATTTGAGTCAAGATTCCTGCAATCTACCATCATCAACTAAAAGGATTTCATGGGAAGAAGAGAGTGTCTTATTGCAGTTTTAGATTTATTAGTTTCAGTTATTTTACTTGATTCATTTATCTTTAAACTGACAGTTTATACTTGACTTGAATTATATTAGACAGATGTCTAGCCAAAATCGGCGACAGAGCCTCATATAAATTATAGACATGAAAAGCTAAAGGACTCGACGCAAACAACATCCACATCCACATTGAGAAAAACAAAAGTCACGCCTCATTAGGTGCCTGACACATACCGGTCTATAATCGGAGCCTAATTAGGCAAAAATCTACAATTACAAGGAAAAACAAGGCATTGACGCCATCTCAAACATAAAGCCGCCAAGCGGAAAGGGCCCTAACGCCCAACCGGTCCATAACCGAAGCCCAATGAGGCAAAAATCTCTCAAGAGGGACGCCCTGACGTCCAGTGGGTATGGCACACAAACCCCAAGCGGACATTATCCCTTGGTTCTTGGACACCCTGGCGTCCAGTGGGTATGGCACCCACACCCCAAGCGAACATTATCCCTTGATAGGCTAGCCACAAAACATGCACATGTATCGAACATCAAAATTGGGTCCCAGCACCCTCGTGGAAGGCATGACGTCCTTACCCACGACTACGGGCCATCGCCCTCACTATTAGGTCCCAACAACTTCATGGAAAGCATGACGACCTAACACAAAGACCGCCAAGGTCTTCAAGAGATTCAAAGGGAAACTAAGTCTCAAACTCCCTCAGCAAACGCGCCAAAATCATGGACGCCACAAACCATATATGAGACAAGGAACATGAAAATCCTCCAAGCGGAACGTAAAGCAAACGAGGATGCCAATGACGCCATTAAGAAATAATAAGCGGGACTCCCCAATAAATAACTATGTCCAAATGACAAGGTTACCCCAAGCCTAATACATAATCGGGCCAGGAAGCCCAAAGGGCATGACGCCGCCAAGGAGATCAAGGCGCGTGAGCGCCTAAGTAGCAAAGCAGCACAGGCAGTGCAAAGCACATCTTGAATCAATCCTGATCGAGATAATCACCCAAGCAACAGGAATGGAAAAACAAGGCCCCCCAAAACAAACCAACGAAAAACGTTGTATCCGTCATCCACTCGTGGGGACACATCTCGTGGGGACATATTCAATTCTTTTCGAAGGGACTAGTGATAATAGGCTTTAGGACAGCGCCCTATGGTAGGACGCCACGTCAGCGTATTTGCTCATGAAGATGATATGATATGATATTAATCACAATCAAGGTATTTGTCAAAGATACACCGCAATCAGGAAATAGTTGTTCAATTATCCTTAATTGGCAAAACAATATCTTCCTACATGAAATAGGAAAGGTTACGACTCACCTCATCATCCTACATGAAATAGGAAAGATTACGATTCACCTCCCAAATCACGGAAGATATCTCTCCTACAATCAAAGGAGTTTCCTAAAGTGGATTCTCCCCAATGAGCATATAAATAAAAGATGATAACGCTAAGAGAAGGTACACTACTCATGCTATCTCGCATTCTCCTCTCTTATTACCCAAATACTAACTTAAGCATCGGAGGTGAATCACAAGGGAGACTCCCTGTGGTTCATTATCTTGCAGGAAAATCTTGCAGTGTACCGGGAAACGACCCTCGGCAAAATCCTAGTTCATCAAATCCATTTCTATGAGTTCTCATGGAAATTACAATCTAGTCCCTAGAAGGAGTTTCTTGATATCTTTTGGTGTGCGATGATAGCTGTTAGTCCGAAGTTCTGACTGTTTTTCCATCTTTTATCACACTTTTCATAGTTTTATTTCGTATGTGTTTTAGTCCCTGATTCTTTATTTCTTTTTTGTTTTAATTCAAAACACTTTCTAAAGCCAATTTTATAAAGTTTACTGTATAGTTTATTATAGTTTTGTTCTTTTTGGGCTTCTTGGAATCGCTCTCACGCCATATGCGCGGAGTCCTTGAGAGGATACGACCCGACTAGTCCATTCTATTGCATTTTCAGCTGGCCTTTTTGGTGTGCATCGCGACGTGCGCATTCAAAAGTGGCGCGCCGTTACCGAGGACTCCTCGTGAGTTCCCGAGAGGTTTTGGGTGTCACTTTGTTTGTTTTCCTTGTTTTTAGTTGTTTTATGGCCTTAGGAAAGTTTAGATTTTAGTTTTGGTAGTTTATTGTTGGTATATAGTTATAGTTTTGCTTAGTTCGTTGTTTTAGTCATTGACCCTCAATTTTTGCAACTTTAAACGGTGTATTTATAATTTGGGTTTTTTGCTTTCAAT